>JASANE010013416.1:0-17989 GCA_030248225.1 Trileptium ribeirensis | reverse complement strand
ATGGTCTTGGTTCAGTTGCGTATTGCTCGTGGTGGGTAAAATGAGCATTTTCTGAACCGTCTTATCGAGGTGAATCGATTGATACCAAAATGAGCTCTGTATCTTCAAAATTGACCAAATTAGGGCTGGGTGAGATAACGGAAAAGAACCTTTTATCCTTCAACTCCCCGAGACTCCGCATCATCCGCCTTAATGTCCGGCATGGTACCCTGAGGTCTCATATTTCCTCCCTGTTCTCGAGATTTGTTGTGCTTAGTGATCACATTTTATGAGCCAAACATTCACGGTTCTCTGAAAAGTGGGCCTTTGTGACCGAGCCCGCACCCATCGATTTGGTGTTTGGGCATACATGCTCACAGAGAGGTGGGTGTTACTCGATTTGGTGTTTGGGCATACATGCTCACAGAGAGGTGGGTGTTACTTCCCTGGGCTCCGCACCACATCCTCTTGAGGCCGAAGGCATCTTCTCTGGACCCGCTACCCCCTCTGGGACGTCTGACCTCAAAGCATGTATGATTTGAGGGCACCAAATTGTACTTCTTAATAGTTATTATCTCGAAACGCGATTAAATATCGGATTAAAATTTTTTTAAAAACTTCATTAAAAATGCACCAGTATTGGCATAAAACATGTGATACGTACACTGCCGTGTTCCTATAACATGATTCGAACGACATTCATAACTTAAATGACTACAGAAACTTTCGTTGGAATATGTGAAGAAACGGACGGTCCACAAGCGTCACGCAGAATGTTCTAGCAACTAATGAAATCACAAAATTTAATTTTTATTCAATATGCTTACTTCGCCAGTCATTAATTGTACACTTCGCTCAACGTGGCACTGGCAAACTGTGATAATTATTGGCTTGCATGACCCGCATCCTTAAATCTCAAATTCAGGAGGAGTTCAGGGGTCCATTTTTTTCTTTGTGGTCGGCAGAAAAGTCAAATTGTCGTTGAATTTTGGAAGAATAATATTTAGCAGTACATATGGTAAACCTGACAGCAATGAGTCTATTACATCTTTATTAAATAGCAAAATTTCTATACGAGATAACAGAAATGTTGCGATACATGAGTTGATACTTTGTGGTGGGCAGAATTCGACACCCTTATATAGATAACATTTTTCAGCTTAATGCTTTTTTTGAAAACCACGGTGAAGCCGTTATTAAGTTAACCGATAAACCTCTCCGGTATGAATTATAATGTGTATTTCGTACGATACTGAACAAACTTTCCCTAGTGGCTACTTGATCCTAGGTTGTTTTGGGTGCAAGCCCCATGCACTAGTCACTACACAATTTTGAAGCTGCTGCTGGATTTCTTAAAGAATTTCGCAAAGCGAGCGAATACATACATAACACATGTGCAAACGTACGTCCCAGGACAAACTGGTTCAGCGTATCGCCTAACAACGCACGATCTGTCACAAATGTGCCACACTCCGCAGGAAAGGGTTAATCGAACGATTGTCTAAATTGGCTCGTCTGCCATATCCTACAGCCTAATATTATCGCTTTTGTCTGTTCACGTATCTTAACCTTTAATGATTTGTTGAATTTCAGGCCGATGATTAATTTCAAGTAGATCGCAGTTCGTCGTTTAATTCACGCGTCCTAGCTTGTAGTGCAGTTAATTTTACTGCCTTCCTCTAACGTGGATCGGCGAATATGAATCAACTCATTTCAGCGTTGTTGAGGGGTTGTGATGCATGTTGCAATACGAATTTCGCCACCTAGGAACGTCTAAGGCGTACTTTAATTAGGCGCGGACGGCCAAGCGATGAGAAGGCTGTTTGACGACTTTACTGCATGACACGGACCCGAAAAAATTTAAACGTTTTAGCTGAGGAATCAAGTGATCGCACAGTGTTTAAAGCATCATTGTGGAATATCACTGTTCCAAGGTATTCACCGAAAATTAGGCGCAGACGGCCAAGCGATGAGATTGCTGTTTGACGACTTTACCGCATGACACGAACCCGAAAAAATTTAAACGTTTTAGCTGAGGAATCAAGTGATCGCACAGTGTTTAAAGCATCATTGTGGAATATCACTGTTCCAAGGTATTCACCGAAAATTAGGCGCGGACGGCCAAGCGATGAGATTGCTGTTTGACGACTTTACCGCATGACACGGACCCGAAAAAATTTAAACGTTTTAGCTGAGGAATCAAGTGATCGCACAGTGTTTAAAGCATCATTGTGGAATATCACTGTTCCAAGGTATTCACCTAAAATAACTAGGGACCTGCGACGAAAACCATCTTCATCGCCTGGATCTTTATATATTATAAGTCCTAGTTGTGTGGCAGCCCTTCCCGCATACGACGAATCCGGTGATGTTTGAGTAATGCTCTGTGTTGCGGTTGTATAATGACGAGTGTGCGTGGCCCCCATACTGTGGTATGAGTGCTCCTAAACTATATATAATGGTGTGAGGGACACCCTATGTGAGCCACCCCCTCACCGGTTGCAGTATATTACAGCTACAAATGTGAAAATATTGAACTCGTAGCTGGTTGTATATAAAATTGTCGCAAGATTATGCACTGTCTGCCGCTATCCGACAGTACGGTTGGGTGGTATGGGAAGTTCTAACGCCGGTTCTGCTTGTTAGATACTAAGGCGTTTTAATGTTCACTCTCGTAATCCTTTTCATGGTATCCGAATTGTTATTTGGGCAAAGCAGGTATTGAGCTACAGTATATATATACCGCTATTAAACATTTAGCTCGTAAGCCTAAATATCAAACCATACTCATGTGCCAGAAAAACGCTTTTGCGTGTTACAGCGCTGACTTGTTTGACTTATTAAAGGGTAATTTCTTCAAAGCAATGAAAATTAAATAAGCAGATTCTGCAAATAGTTTCAACAGTCGCTCTTTACGAGCGACATGATTGTTTGAACGTGATCGTAAAACTTTGCTTCAGGAGCTTGTCTGAGTTGACTATAATGCCGCAATAAAAATTTTGTTGATATGTAATAAAATTCCGACAATACTTATACCTCTCAAGTTTTGAGACTCAGAAACGTTTTGTGAACCACCCTCTGGCGCTAAGGCATTTAGAGGGTACAGACGGATATCACGGTACGCATTGCGTTATGTTTTAGACTATACACAGGTATTCTGGTAATAGATTTTCTATTTTGTGTCACTGAGCTTAATCTCAGTTAGAAGTCGTGGAGATCACAGTAGCTTATCTAAAATACTGAAAATTGTTTGGCCAAAATCATTAAGTTTAAAATATTAACACATGATATGAGATATACATGACGTATATATATTTGATTTAACATAAAATAAAATTTCGGTTTAATACGCAATATCAGAACAAGGCTGATCTACTGTAGGAGAGTATAAAAGTGCTTGTATGTTTGAAAATTAAACAAATTCTGTTGATAAGTATTGATTACGTTAAGCCTTTCGTGATCACTGAAGCACATTCGTATCAGTTCGAACCATGAAGCTTTATCAGGTACGTCGCTGAGTGTGTCTGTTAGGTCGTTGAAAACAAAACTTAACCTTATAGCATAAATAAGAAAATTTCAATTACAGAAGTGGCCGAATGGTTGTGCATCGAATTTGCAATCCCTTGGTCTTGAGGCCAATCCTTATTATTGCTTTCATATTTGGTTTAAAACATGTAACCAAATCCTTCTGATCACTGAATAAATTTTTCCTAACTCTCTACTTTTCTCATACTGCACGATACTCGTCGGTCCAGCTAAACAAAATGTTAATATTAATTTACTACGCTGTCCAAGTATATTTTATAATCTGTGTCAATCTAGCTCAATATAAATATTTAAATTTCTATTCCGGTATACACCGGGAATACTATAAATTGCTGTGACACATTTTTTAAGAAAAGGTAATCTTGCTTATGTTTAACCAAAGATCGCTGAGCAAATCTGTCTTTTCGGCAGGCGAACTTTCTTCCTGCTATAAATATTATGTTAGTAGCAGAAAACTGGGCCCAACTTGAAATGAGGGGAAATTCAGGGAAGAAGCCCACCATCTTTTCATCTATAGTCCCCATAGTCCCCATGTGTTAAGTTATCGTTATGTATTTTCTCTAATCAAGTTGTCTTTTCTAAGCGCATAAGAGTAGTCGATTTGAACTGACAACCTCAGCGGGCAGAGCTGAACAGTATGCTAGAAAAAAGTTAGAATAACAGCTTTAAAATGTATCATTTTTCGCTTAACAGCCCAACCAATCTAAGTGTACTTAAAACTCGACCGAAATGAGAGAGTCTGAATTTTAAGTCGACTTAATCCTTTATTTCTTATATTGACACTTTTATCAGCGCGTGCATTGCAGCGCGATGCACTAATCGAGTTTGTCGTGAAGAGTTCGTTTTCGCATGCTTTGTGGTTCGCTCGCTTTGTGAGGTTCTTTAAGGAAACGAGCAACAGCTTCCGGATGATGTAGTGGCTAGCGTACGAGTGTCGCACTAGGTTCAGTCTGCCGCAAAAACAAAAGTTTGCTCAAAACTATACAAAATGCACACTAGCTTAAAAAGGAAAGGGTTAAAAACCCAGTAATAATGTAATTAGAGGCGAACCTGACGGCTTAAAACCTTTATGCGCCGAGTTAGTTTATGCATGCTACAGTGTTTGACAATGAAAATCGAAGCCAAGTTGGCGATTGAAAGCAGCGTATGCAAACCACTGAGCTATCAAGGACTATTGTCCAATTCCTAAGACAAAATAAATTTAGCTTTCGCCGGAATGCCTCTAACGTTTACGTTTCACAGTGTTAATTACTAGCGCTATTGCAAGCTGATACACTACCAAGATTTCATTGTTATGCTAATAAATTTTATGTTTTTCCTATTTGTTTTTATTATTATTAGAAAATTTCTTATTTTAAGTTTCATAAACATATTCCTTATATATCGTTGGTTACATAATAAGCTAATTCGGCTTATGGCTCAAATACATCAACTGTTACATTTCAGACATTGTGTGTGTATAATGAAGACATTTGCTCCAAAATTGTGGCTTGTTAGTCAAAAAACATAGAAAACTTCAATTACAAATCAAGACTTAAGACGTTTAGCAAAATGAGACACTTAAATAATGTTGTAATATAGTCTATATCAGCAATGGAACGGGGTCACATCTAGGCGACCCCGTGACCCCGCCGTATCCTGACCCCGTGACCCCATGACCCCGTTGATAATAAATATATATATGAACACTTATACACAAAAATTTTTAACTTCTGAAATAAACAGAATGATTAAAATTATGCTTTCATTAAAATGAGATTTGTTTCCGATATTCCGAAGTTTCCGTTATCCTATCCAATAATTAATTTGTTCCGAGGAATTAATTCAGTATGACCACAAATGAGTTCCTTTGAAATTTTTGTTGTGTAAACGCAAATTTCAGCGAAATCTTTGAGCCAAATTTTAATAATATTTGTCTTAAATAAATAATAGCCTTTGCGATGTCCCAACAATACTGATGGAATAATTTTTTAATATCTCGTCCCGAACTTGGAATTTAGGGTCAAAATCGCCGTAATGCACAACTGTAGCGTCAACAAATTAACATTACTAATCTTGTGGAAATTAATTTTTCTCAAAATTGTATAAGATTTTCAAATTTGCAATATCGTAAAAAATCATCAGCAAAGATTTCTCAAAAAAATTTCGAATATATGATATCCTAATCAAACTGAAACAACACTTCTGAATGTTAAACGTATTCAAATATCTCAAGTTTAGACGTAACAATAGCCCAAAACCTAGATAGCTAAACGTGTGAGAGAACCGTATGGTAATTGCTACTTATATTCGATATACCGTACAAAATTTTAGGACAGAATACAAATAACAAGACATCACAATAATGAACATAGTAGCAACTTAGAAGTCACTCAGCTAGCGCGGATTGATTTTTAGACGACTGTTGCGGTTTCAGAACTTAATACCGATCTTCTGCATTACGCTCTCCTAGCTGGCATTTGGTTAACAAGGGCCGATTTTGTAAATTTTGTATTTTTGTGATCCTCATGACCTCGCATGATCATTAGAAAACAAAAAAATCATAAAGTTATATAGTGATAAATAAACGGGTATATGGGACAATATGTTAGTGAGATCTTTGCATGGAGAAAGTAATTAAAAAAGTTTGTAATTTCACCTTAGAATTTTTTATCCGGTGTCACGGGGTCATTCTATTGACCCCGTGACTCCTCGAGAATTGTGACCACCTGTCACTGACCCCGTAACCATGACCCCGCTCCATTGCTGGTCTTTATAGTGAAAGCCGTGCATACAAATGTCGGAATGCACGGTTAGCTATATAACAAGTTAGTTGTAGCATAAGCAGCAGTACGTTCAAAGATTTTTACGCACGGCAACTCGTTCAAACTCGTGCTATTGCACTCGTCTGAACTCGTCACAACGATGCGTACAAATCTTTGAACACGCTGTTGCCTATGCTACAACTATTGCTTATAGTAATTCTGTTTCTCCTCTTTACATTAATATATAATATGTAAAGAACGATATTTTATTCAAACATCTAAAGACGCCGTGAAACGCATGTGGATATATATAATGTATATAGTTGCAGGCACATAAATAATAAAGCTGCATGTGGCCACAAGAGAACATCAGTAAATACCTCGCACGTCGGGGAATGGTCACGGATGTAGGCAAAATTTCATATTGGGAAAAGGCGTGGGTAAGTGAGAGGGCAAGTTTAGGACTTACATTCGGATGAACGGAGAACAGAAAATGTTAAATTGTGAAGTTTGTCTCACGCCATGAGGTAAACTTGGAAACCGTTTAGGAAAGCATCGGCCGGTGTCCCTGTTTGTGTATACCTAAAGAAACAGTAGTCTAAAAGTACATTTTTTCGGACTAAATCGTAATTTTCCTATTATCGTAGTACAACTTCGTTTTGTTAACGGCGTATTCACGCTGGGTCCCTTTTATCAATTCCGATTCGATTCAATTTGCAAGTGCACTGCATCTAGAGGGTTCACATTACATCCCATCCCATCTGATTCGACCCAATAGACCTAGCAAAACTTTATCGGATGCAATGCGACCGTAAATCTGATTGAACGGATCGGGTCAGATGAACCCAATGTTCCTATGTGACATTTGGCAGATTCATCAAAAATTTTGTCGGTCATGTTAGATCTGGCTATTATTAGAATTTTATTAATCATTCAGCCGAAATGTATATAAATGTTAAACGTAGCTTGAACATTTAGTGTTTGACCAAATAACGTGAAACAAATTTTTAAAAGACATTTCATTTGGCTATATAAAACACAAATTTCACTTCGGTTTTAATCATTGTGGAGCGATCAGTCATTACTCCAGCGGTACAAAACTAAAGTAATATTACTGACTTGACGATCTCGGTGCAGTAATGAATGACATTAAATTTTGCAGGCACTACGCAATATTACAAAAACTTGCCTGGATGTTGCATAGTTTGTGTAGCAAATTGCCTGGATCAAAACACAACAGTTCATTCTGGGCTATTTTTAAAAAGGCTGTTCAATGTGACTATTATTTTGCTATGGGATCTTTCGGTTAAATTAGCTTTTTCTTCCTGAAAACGCGGGACAGTGACAAAATCAATTCGTGCATTCGTAACGTCATTGAATAATAATCAATTGAATAATTGAATAATCAGTTAACCTTTGGCCGAATGAATGATTTTTTGGTTAATCTTATACGTCCAGAATTAATTTGTAATTTTGACTATCGATTGAAATTTATAGGCACTGCCACGAACTTAACGAACCAAGAATGCTCTGACAGAAAACATGTATATTTACGATGATTGAGCTTTTTCGACGTAATGTCTCGGATTGTTAAGGTTTTTTTGCAAAACGAACGAACATCAGCGGGTGTACAGAATCGAGCAGCTACTAAATATTTATGATGATTGAGCTATTTCGAGTTGATGTCTCGGATCCATAAACTTTTTTGCAAAACGAACGAACATCAGCGTGTGTATAGAATCGAACATTTACTAAATTTTTTATGATGACTGAGCTATTTCGAGTTGATGTCTCGGATCCATAAACTTTTTTGCAAAACGAACGAACATCAGCGTGTGTATAGAATCGAACATTTACTAAATTTTTTATGATGACTGAGCTATTTCGAGTTGATGTCTCGGATCCTTAAACTTTTTTTTGCAAAACGAACGAACATCAGCGTGTGTATAGAATCGAACATTTACTAAATTTTTTATGATGACTGAGCTATTTCGAGTTGATGTCTCGGATCCTTAAGCTTTTTTTAAACGAACGAACATCAGCGTGTTTATAATCGAGCAGTTACTAAATTTTTATGATTATTGAGCTATTTCGAGTTGATGTCTCGGATCCTTAAGCCTTTTTGCAAAACGAACGAACATCAGCGTGTGTATAGAATCGAGCAGCTACTATATATTTATGATGATTGAGCTATTTCGAGTTGATGTCTCGGATCCTTAAACTTTTTTTGCAAAACGAACGAACAGCAGCGTGTGTATAGAATCGAACATTTACTAAATTTTTTATGATGACTGAGCTATTTCGAGTTGATGTCTCGGATCCTTAAGCTTTTTTTAAACGAACGAACATCAGCGTATTTATAATCGAGCAGTTACTAAATTTTTATGATTATTGAGCTATTTCGAGTTGATGTCTCGGATCCTTAAGCCTTTTTGCAAAACGAACGAACATCAGCGTGTGTATAGAATCGAGCAGCTACTATATATTTATGATGATTGAGCTATTTCGAGTTGATGTCTCGGATCCTTAAACTTTTTTTGCAAAACGAACGAACATCAGCGTGTGTATAGAATTGAACATTTACTAAATTTTTTATGATGACTGAGCTATTTCGAGTTGATGTCTCGGATCCTTAAGCTTTTTTTAAACGAACGAACATCAGCGTATTTATAATCGAGCAGTTACTAAATATTTATAAGGATTGAGCTATTTCGAGTTGGTGTCTTGGATCCTTAAGCTTTTTTGCAAAACGAGCGAACATCAGCGTGTGTATAATCGAGGAGTTACTAAATTTTTAACAATCCTTTATTTCCTGAATTAATTTGCGTTTCGCGCATCGATGAAGACTTATAGGTCGCCGCAAGGTATCGAACCCGGAACGCATAAAAGAAAGTCACGTTTACTATCTGTTGAACCATTTCGAAGCTATTGCTCAGAACCTTAAGAATCTCGCAAAGCCAGCGAATAACAACGCACGTGCAAACAAGCCTACACGACAAACATAGTAATTGCTCTCTCTAAAGGGATGTAAAGCAATCTTAAGCTAAATGGTATTTTATGAGTGGAGCGCGAAATCCTACATTTTTGCACACTTCTGATCTTCTTAATAGCTTTAATTTTGCACTATCGGCTAATGCACTGATTTTTATAGAGACAAAAAACTAATGAATGTTGAAGGTATGGAATCCTTATGTGAATGCGCCTTCCAATATTTGGCTGAAATCTAAATAACAAATGTAGTTAAAACGGAATTTTAAACAGTTACGAAGCGAATTGGAACAAAAAGAGGAATGGATGGCATGATGTGCTAACCCTTAAATAAATATTTATAACGCAAACACCTTGGCACTCGACTATTAATGTTGGAACCCTTGAAAAAATATCGATGTCGGGAACATCTTGCCACTCATTAAGGCAATGTTGAAGATCTTGCAAATATTATATAAACCCGAATTATAAAATTATGAATGAAACTCCGGTTTGTGCAATTGTAAATATATGTAAATAACTTATTGAAATGCCGTTAGTGACAAAGCAAAACGATGATGAACTCGTTCTCAGCGTTCGGTTGTAAATCAGCTTTTACCCTAAATCGTTGGGGGGAGGGGGCCGGAATACAGTATGTTCTCCAAACAATAGTTTGATTTGTCGAGAATATAAGTATCATGACAAATCTCTATGCTAACAGATCCTCTTGAAGAATATTATTTTGAAGCACAGCATCATGGATTGCGGAAAGTATGTCTATACATGCGCTGAAACTAATTTATGTGAGAATAGAATCACAGTATCGATAGCTTTATTGTGTAGACAGTTTTTCTAGGGGGAGTGGAGTACTAACAATTTACCACTGGTCTTGCATCGCAAGTCGGTCGCCACTTTTTCAGGACGATTCAACGGCAACGTCCGAGACTAAACATTGGACCAATTGTTTAATTGATATTATTAAAGTTTGTTAACTGATATACTTTTTATTTGCTGCTGACTTGAGAGCAAGCTCTTATATGCCCATGTGCCGACTAAAAGTTAAGATACACATGCACAGTCAGACAAAACTCGAAAACAATGTCAACGCCTGACGCCTGTGACAAAAACAACGTCACACCATTGGTATAGCCAATATGTACATTGCATTTGTTAACATGCTACATGCTTCCTACATTGTCTAAAATAATTGAAACGACTATATACATATACCACCGCCGATTTGTGATCGGCGACATAGAAAACACCCATGTGCAATTTATTTTTCATTTCGGAGCACTTTGAATGTTTTCAAAGAAATAGCTATATAATTAATAATTATTTAGCAATTAGCCTACCAACTAACTAATTAGCATGTTTTAACTTCCTCGAATAATATTTCACCAGATTCATAATCAGCACGGCTAGATAAAGTATATGCACCAAAATAACAGCTTTGCACTAATTATTCATTAAAAAATAACCGATTTTTGTTTGAAAATGCTAAAAATGGGCTAACACGCTTAACTAATTAATTACTAATTAGCTAAAGCAAATTTTGACAAAAACTATATGTTTTGCACATGTCGGATATTAGGCCTTAACAAAAAAAATTTAAATCGACCCAGTAGTTATTGAAGAGTTCGACGGACGGACGGACGGACAGACATTGCCGATTTTTCCGCTCTGACGAAAACAAAAACGCTTCGCTCGGCTCAATTACCCACGTGTATCCTTTCGAATAGGTAAAATTTAGAAGAGAATGGGGTTAAGGCTTTGTTCCAGTCCTCCAATTTGAGGGATTCAACCTTTTCCCAAACAATGTTTATCCAACTGTAATAAAAATATTATATTATAATCTGAATAAAAGTAAACTGTTATAAAATATATTACGCTGTTGGTCTCTCGTTAATACTATTACTGTCTTCATTTAGTAATCCTCGTTCTTTATACATTATCCTAACGGTTACAAACATAAATTCAGCTTATCTACGCTTGTAGCCCTCAAAAGCGGCGCCGAACAAGTAGAGACACAAGATAGAGCAAAAACTCTTCGGCAAAATAAAAGTTTCATAAAAAAAATCACAACTAACTATATAAATTATGCTTCATAGTAACGTAGTGTGTAGTTACAAAATTTCTTCAGATTGATGCACGTTGGATTTTATAATGCACAAACTTTGCCAGAATATACAATTTTATTCGCTAATTTTTATTTCGGCAAATATATAAAGAAAACGAGGAACATTAATATTCTTTTTGTGCTAAAAGCAAAAAAATTTATGATAGATATCGAAGCTTATTCTTCTTTTAGTTTCTTCTTCTCGGTTCGTACATGAAGAAATTACTCTCATATCGCCTAGCAGCCTACCACACAACCGCATAATATTTTCTAGTTTTAAAGCATGATGGAATAATTTTCCGGTCGAACATTCCTTAGTACTACAACAATTTATTAATTGACACAACTGACTGACTGACTGACTGACTATGCTACCGTAGGACTCTGTGTTGTGATCTACAAAAAGTACCGAAATTTATTGATGATCGAGAATTATTTTTTTTTTCATATTATACAGATAGAAATAACCATGCTACAATAATTATATGTTGCATGATGATACCTAGGTATATTATATTTTGTGGTGGTACATTGTGCTGGGTTATGATTCGTATTCTCTATATTTGGGGCAAGCTTGGCATTTCATTTTATTCAATGTAAATGCAGCCGCAAATGTTCGTATAAGCTATGAATAAAGCGTTTAGGATAGCTTAAACAATGTTTGCACGCAAAACAAATAGTAACATATAAAAATACAGCGAATCATCATCACTTTAATTTCACCATCGGATGCATTTGCTAATATACCTAACGCAGCTCATTTATGGTAAAAAATAGACTGGTTTTGTCTGAACTTATATTTATATATTTGGAATCAATGCTAACTGTTTCAAAAACCAACAGATTTTACTCCATAAATTTTCGCCTAACATTGGCCATCGAAATCCTTAGTCGTAATGATACAATGTTAACACTCATAAATTACGGTGAAATTGTAGTACGGTACGATACCTAATGATTGTATTCTATGCTACAGTACAAGCCTCGCATTAGTTTCGAAATCGTTGATAATGTATTTCTGAAATCACAAGCATAAATCCATATGAGGGAGGTCCTGGGACTGCGGATCCCTCCAAGATTTCCACTGCGGCATTCCACAGTGCTGGCGGATCCCCTCCACCTAACATTTTGGGTCATATATATTATCCAGAAGATAATTCTAAAACTAAAGATAAAATAAATTTGATACTTTTTATGTCAGTAATTATTGCAACCGAAACACATTGATTTACAAAAAGATTCAGATATGTCCAATTTGGTTTTAAAAATGTACCTAACTGATAACGCTTTTACTACCTGTTGTGATATATTTGTTTCGGGTTAAAAATCAATAATGAACAGTCAGCAATAGTCACTCTAGTAAATTGGAAAACAGATAGGAAAACTCAAAGTTCGAAATAGAGATCTTCATTTGAAGTTAACTTGGTCAAGATTTTTCACAGAATTTACACCACTGTCTGAACCACAAAATTAGTAGTTGTGAAATTAATCACAATCACACAGCGTCAGAAAGGATTCGTTACATATAATACAATATTAGAGCTAAGAAGCTAGGTTGATGCCAGCATTTCGACGATATTTTAGGCCCGTTTTTCAAAAGAGTAAATGAAATAAATGCGGATATCGTCTCAAATTGTTCATATAGCGTTCGTCATTATTGGAACGTGTGTTTGAATTGTTAACAACCGAAAAGACTTTATATATCTTAATACGCACAGCTATTTTTACGAATACGTTTGTCTTTTTCCGCTAGTTTGTTATAAACACTATTTTCAGCCATGATTAGCAAGCCAAGATGTCTCAGAAAGCGTGTGAACTCTCCTACGGATAGCTACCTGGCTACGCCAATCCTGCCAAGAAGCCCAGATTTCATGTCTCAAATCTCGCCACTAGTGTATGAAATCTCTTACGGAAAGACGCCTGGCTAACCGGGTCTTACAAAGGAACCCAAAAATTAAACAGAATTTATCTTTTAAACCTATCTGAAGTGTATGAATTGATGTCTCACGAATTTAGTTGCCTGACTAATTCGATCCCACCAAAAAACATCAAGACATTAAGCAAACTTCATGTATCACATCTGCAGCTACACGGTCTAATTTGGCAAGTAGGAGGCTTGATATATAACCTTATTAATGAAAAGTAAATTCTTCGAAACAAAAATATGTCGTACAATGAAGCGTGAGTTGATGTATATATAAAAAGCAATGTTGCACAAACTCATATTAGTTATTGAGTTTGATACCGACCCTAACAGACTGACATAGTATATGTATCAATGTTGAAGAGCGATTCAAGTCTAATCTGCAAAATAGCCATCTCGTAAGATCCGTTTAGACCTGAATCCCCTTTCTGAGCGGGAGAGATTATTTATATGACTCTGTTAAGACTTTTGCTTGAGTTCTAAAAAGACTGGCTAAAACTAAGAAAAAACAACGTGGTGCAATCCCTTAGAATTGAAGCGTACATCTCGAAGCAGCTACCTCGTAGGCCTTGGCCTTCCCCTACCGAGGATCTGATTTACCTCCCTTGATAGCATCATTCTACTCCCTTGGTGCGCCGCCCCGTTGGGAGCCGTTGGTGTACGCAAATATTTAGCAGAAATTGGTAAACGAAGGGAGTACACATTGGTAGAACTTAGAGTACAATAGGCGCAACATAGTCCTTAGGGGAAGCGGGCGAGAGTTGGTCAACTTTGATTAATACCCTCCGGAGGACCTCTTCCACTCTGAGATGACTTGCCCTCCCGCCGAGCTAGGCTAACGGTACACCGAAACCTCAGAGCGTCAGCATGTTTGAATCCAAAGAACGTTGTATAATTTAGATTCACAGTGGCATGATGAACACACCAATGAACAATTTAGTAAACTATTAACCGTTACACTTATTCTTTAAGATTCTTCCCAAAAAGTGTTAAAAACAACATTCGCGGCACGACTTGTTTGCATTTAAGCACAACATTCGACTATCGCTGTGTACATTGTTACAATTTGGCAACGTGCATTTTATGAAATAGTGTTCAGAACAGTTCGATTTCATAAATTATCTTTATGCAAGATAAACTTTGACTAGTCTTTTGTATGCACGATTTTAAGAGCCTCGGCCAGTTTACGAGATTATTTTGTTTGAAGTTAGCACATAGCATGCAATAATGTGCTGTTATACATGTCACCTTAAAGCGCAGAGCAATACTGTGCAAGTCTGCACACTGTTTGTAATATATATGCTCAAAGAGGAGAGGGGTTACACCCAGTCCCGGCGTTAGGGCTCCCGTCCCCCCCCCCTTCAAATTGGGAACACTCACTAGTGACGGGACCTCTCATAAAATACAATTTTTTTTCTGATGCATAAAATCATTCGACTTGAACCAATTACCAGTTCTATATTTTCAACTTTGCAACCGTTATACTCCACACCACTCACATATCGTGATTTTTTTAATTATACTTCTATCAGACTAGCGTTAAAATTAGTTTTCAGAAAATTTCTTTCAGAAAACGAAATACTATCGACGTTACGAAATGCTACTATGGCGAGAAGGCATGACGTCAGGGTTACCAAAACCGTGGTTTGGAGGTGTCAAGTCATAACATCGTTTGGGGGGCCACTAACAGCAGTTTAGACTGGGCCACTAATACCAGAGTTTGAAGGGAGCCTCTCGAATGCTAGCGCAGCCCTGGTTACCCGCTGAGGCTGGGAGCGACGCGCCCCTCCAGCCGACGCCAATATTCTTGTCATGTGCCTGACCTTCTGACGCTCCGCATCCCTACCCCCCTACGCCGAAGGTGCCTTGATACTTTTGGTGGGCAAAAAGCAATTAGAAATAGGCAAACAATGGGGGAGATAGGCATAATTCGGAGGAAAATGTGCGGAGATTGAGGAAAAATACACAGAAATAGAAAAAATTTAGGAAAAATTAGAAAAAAATTTACTTTCAAAAAATTTTGATAATTTTCAAAAATGTATCTTGCCCTGAAGGCGTCGTATCTTCCTCCAAGTACAACGCTATCAACCCTGGGACATTAGACCTTGAGCATGTCTGAGTATAGGGTGTCCATTGTGAGTAACGGCTTACTTGCTGAGGGTCAAACCAACCCACCTAAGCTATATATACTTACTCCCTCACTGAGGCTCCTCACCACCCACCCGAAAAGTTTAGCGATTATAGGCAAGATTGCAAATTTTAATGTCAAATTGCGGGAAATGGGATAAATTATGAGGAAAATTAAGAAACGAGACATAAATTTTTGGTCACCCCTTCTTCTCTACCATACCTTCCCACCTCTGGCGAGACTATCAAAGCCCCGATTTCTTGTTAGTACCAATACACCTGATAAAAGCTACCCCGGGTTTAAAACCGTAGTATATATTAAAAGTCACAGCTTGAACACAAAAGGGAACTCTTATATAATTTCTCCAAGCTAAGCATGAAACTAAACCTAAGCCTAAGACTAATCCCAGACCCAACACCGCAAGCGTAAGCAAAGAGCGGGGGAAAGGTTTTGAAACTCGATCATTTGGCGAGTATTAATGCTCGACGTTTAACAAATTTTGAAGTCATGTTGAATTAGTCCCACTCAAATGTAAATCCCGAGCACGCCCCTGCCTAACAGCGCCCTGAGGTTAGACTTAGGTTGGGAAGAAAAACGCCATAAAAAATTTACAAAATTCAAGACAATAAAACACAGAAATCCCATTGTCGGAAATAGTAAAAATATTATATTGCTTGTAGCTACATTAATTTAACAAGATATGCACAGGGATTAAGCGGGGTTCACACACCAAACTTTTTGCTCAAATTTTGAACTCAAAATGAAATTTTCTATTTTTGGTGAATATAATCGTATAAACACTGTTCAAATTTTTCTAGCATACTGCTCTAGTCAATCAGGGCAAAGGAATACAGCTTAAAAATTTTTGAGCCCAAATTTGATCTCAAATTTTTTGAAGCACAGCTGTATGCCATATTTTTCCATTACAACATTCAAATTTTGGTCAAATTTTGATCAGCTCAAAAAAAGTTGGACGTGTGAACGCACCTTTAAATGTTGGGCGTACGATGGTTTTTCGATTAAAAAAATAATAATAAACCTATTAGCAATACCAAGAGAGTCAAAACTTTAAGTTAAACGATTCACTGCTTCGCTGCAAAACTTTTAGCTAAAGTCTCCAAACGATGTAAAAATGACACGGCCCCAAAGACACTTATTTCTGTTGCAACAAATTGATAATAGCACTCCCATATTTTGTTGGACTTTTATATACACAAAACAACACCCGTACTGTTACTTGGTAGTACCAAGAGTGCATTAGGGAAGAGTATGACACTTATCTGCACTCTAATGTATGATACGGGCGTTTTTGGCCTTACCCCTCCCCCAGTTTCTGGGGAGGTAGCTCGGACCCCTCCTAGTTTTTTTGGGGGGTTGTTAGCTCGGACCCCTCCCAGTTTTTTGGAGGGTGGGTCGGGCCCCCCCCCCACAATTTCTGGGGGTCGGTTTAAAAGCAGCTGCTTAGAAACCGACTCCCCCAGAAATTGGGGGTCCGGGTCCGACCTACCCCCCCAAAAAACTGGGAGGGGTCTGAG
Source organism: Trileptium ribeirensis (assembly GCA_030248225.1). Classification (NCBI taxonomy): domain Eukaryota; kingdom Metazoa; phylum Nematoda; class Enoplea; order Enoplida; family Thoracostomopsidae; genus Trileptium; species Trileptium ribeirensis. The sequence continues at coordinate 1,047 of JASANE010013416.1, read as the reverse complement.
CTACTCTCCCAGGAACTGGGGGTCAGGACATATCGACTCAGCAGAAACTGTGGGGGGTCAGCCGAAAACGCCCGTATCATCAAACACGGGCTAACATTACAGTACAGGGAAGTGTCATACTCTTCCCTAATGCACTCTTGGTAGTACGAACTAGTTTTATTGGATGACCTAAAAATGAAATAAAACATTCGTCATTGATATTGTCATAATATCGCTTGCCACTCAAAATCAAAACAAAATCCGTCTCAAAAGAGCATCTTCACAGTTCTGAAATTTGGCGAAGACGTTTTCAAGCAAACAAGGGAACAATTTAAAAAATTTTTGTTGATTCTGTCTGGAGGGGTCCGGACTCCTCGAAGTCACCTTCCTGGCTGCGTCATTGGCGAAAGCATTTACTTATTTACTACGAAAAAATTGCTGTTCATAGCCGAATTATATATAAGTTATGATAATTTTTGTTGACTCTGTCTGGCGGGGTCCGGACTTCTCGGAGTCACGTTCCTGGCTGCGTTAATGGCGAAAGCATTTACTTATTTACTACGAAAAAATTGCTGTTCATAGCCGAATTATATATAAGTTATGATAATTTTTGTTGACTCTGTCTGGAGGCGTCTGGACTCCACGGAGTCACCTTCCTGGCCTGGCTGCGTCATTGGCAAAAGCATTTACTTATTTACTACGAAAAAATTGCTGGTCATAGCCGAATTTTATATAAGTTATGATAATTTTTTTGACTCTGTCTGGAAGGGTCCGGACTCCTCGGAATCACCTTCCTGGTGGCTGCGTCATTGGCGAAAGCATTTACTTATTCACTACGAAAAAATTGCTGTTCATAGCCGAATTATATATAAGTTATGATAATTTTTGTTGACTCTGTCTGGCGGGGTCCGGACTTCTCGGAGTCACGTTCCTGGCTGCGTTAATGGCGAAAGCATTTACTTATTTACTACGAAAAAATTGCTGTTCATAGCCGAATTATATATAAGTTATGATAATTTTTGTTGACTCTGTCTGGAGGCGTCTGGACTCCACGGAGTCACCTTCCTG
>JASANE010013415.1:0-40416 GCA_030248225.1 Trileptium ribeirensis | reverse complement strand
TCCAACGCTAGCCTAAACAGTGTCTCTTACCACTGATCAGAAAACTAATTTTTATATATTAATTTTTCTTGGAATCATATAAACCAATAATTTCAAGTTTCCTACAGAACAACATGTAACAAACGTATGTGTAGTAAAGAGAGACGAATGGGGACAGAGCGAAAGTGTTTATTTTACGCTCCATGCGTTGTAAGCACATTCAATTGGCCGGAGTATACGCAAGGGTGTATAGTGGAAGGTATGTTTTGCTCTGGGTGTCCAATAAAACGACATATTGATCGATAAATAAACATTATTAGCTTCCTCAGTCTCTTTAAAGTTTCAGAACGGCAATAATGCCATCGCAATACATTATGTCTAATGCAAAAGTTATTTTAATGCATTTTAAATCAAATATACCTTAATTTCGTCCTTCATATGTTTTACTATAATATAAATTTCGAAGACCAGGATCCGGTTCCGGTTGCTGGTTACGGTAAATTTCGGTTCCGGTTATTCCCTGATATATATACAATGATCAAGCTCCAATACAACCAAGCAAAATAAAAGATTAACTAAGCAATTTTCCGTGTGAAACGAAAGTAGGGCACATAATTACAGTAGGAATTCTTCAAAATAACCTGCAGGAGTTTGTTAAAAATTCAAAGCCAGGTCGATGCTTGCAGCAGCTATTTTGCACATTAGGGGTATGGGGTACGTTAGAATTAAACCGGTCCAACTCGGTAACAGAGTATGGCTTACGCAGAAGCACTTAGGGTATGCTTGGCTAACATAAATTGTGTCAAGCACCAGCCAGTGCGCTTGTAAACTAGGTGAATCAGTCTAAATTGAAGTAAACTAACATCTGCAACGCAGCTAGACAGTGTATTATTGGCAATGAAATGTATTTATTGGAACTGTGCGAGCAGCATCACAGTTTGTCTCATTTATAGCATTCTTTAGAAAGTTATCATTATAATCTAACTGACGGGCTCTATTTGTCCAACGCTAGCCTAAAAAGTGTCTCTGACGACTGATCGGAAAATTACCTTCTATCTATTATTTTCTCTTAGAATCATATAAACCAATAATTTCAAGTTTCCACAGAAGATCATGTAACAAACGTATGTGTAGTAAAGGCAAGCGATTGGAGACGTAGCCAAACTGTTTAGTTTACGCTCCATACAAGCATGTTAGTTATCATTATAATCTAACTGACGGGCTCTATTTGTCCAACGCTAGCCTAAACAGTGTCTCTGACGACTGATCAGAAAATTACCTTCTATCTATTATTTTCTCTTAGAATCATATAAACCAATAATTTCATGTTTCCACAGAAGATCATGTAACAAACGTATGTGTAGTAAAGGCAAGCGATTGGAGACGTAGCCAAACTGTTGTGATATATATGCCTCGAACATTGCTGTCTGATGAATGAGGCCAAACATGCGAAATGGACAATGTGCACGAATGCAAATTTGATTCAAACATCGCAGAGCCAATCGTGTTTGCAAAAATCTGTACACGAATCAATTCGTGAATTTGACAAAAACAACCTTGAGTAAGCGCCCAATGTGGATTCACGCACTACATAACAAAAGTTAACAAAACTTCTAATTGAGATAAATTTCTGAAAAATACACTTAATACTCCAGAAAACTGTGTGTGGCTTCCAAATTACTGAAAAAGAAACTTGGCATACAATTGACTTGCTTCTCTATTCGCTGAAAATTTTGCCAAGAGGAGCGAACCGGTGTCTCTGGTTCGGAAATGTGGTAGCCGAGTTTTGCCAATGGCGTTACCTGGAAGGTCTGTATTTAAAAATTTATTACATTTCAGTGAAGAACGATACATAGGCTCAGAAATAGAGCAAAAACCTCTTTATGAAGTCTAAAGCAACTTTTCAACCAATTTATTGCCGAAATTAACATTTTTAACTTCGGAGAGCAAATTTTGAACAAAAAAATTTGGAATGTTATATGTCTGACGTTTTTTACCCGGGAAGCCAAAATTTTAAAGGGGCACCCCGTTTTTTGCCATGCCTCCACTGTGGAGAAGCCAGACTGAATATTGAACTTGCAGTAGTACGCTTGGAAACATATATATAAAATGGTTTTAGGTCTAGCGCAGTATAAACAGGATTCCGAACTATTTTATCATTTCGGAGTCACACAGAAGCGCTTTTATAGCTGCGTCACACAAAATATGGTTGACGGACGGAGCTTCTGTTAAATCTGGGATAAACTAAAAAATCTCAAACACTCACCTCCCATTCCGGACATGCCTGCCATGGCGTTCATCCCAGCTTCAAAGCCCAACCCAAACATTCCACCTCCGTATCCAAACCCAGCACCGGCAACTTTACCCATCCGGGGAGTTGTTCCCATCTCCGAGCTACGCGAATAAGGCATCATTCGCATTCGGCCTCCACCACCCATACCGCGACCTCCACCAAAAGAATAGTCATCATACCCAGCGCCCATCATGGGTCCCATACCGCCCATCATGCCCATCATCCCTGGGCCGCCATAGCCCATATCGTCACTGAGACGTAACATAGAATGCTTTACCTCCTCTTGACTGCTTCGGAATATTTCGATATATCTAAATTAAACAAAAGACACAAATTGTACAACTTGAAATATCACCAACAAATAGGTATTATACTATTTTTCAACAAAAATGTTGAACTAATGTAAACTTAATATGTTTCGTTTACGAATGGGAATCGGCCAGCAGTATTCAATAGGTACAACTTTATCGTGATTTTGATTAACATGCCTCGGTTGTTTTTCATTATTATTGCATGAAAATATGAGATTGTGCAATACATCTTCATCGTGATTTTGATTAAAATGCTTCAAACAGTTTTATAGTGTTACAAAAAAGTATCAGGCGTTGTAAAATCTTCCCTTAGCGTGTCATATCATGATTTCTTCTCGAATAATCGTATAATTTTCTAAGCCTAAGCTTACAGAATGGGCTCGCCTTAAAAATTTTTCTTTATTGTCTTAAGGTCGTTTCTACATTTGCTATATTTATAGTGCATAAAATTTGCCGTCATCCCATATATTCAGGGCACTGCATACGACACATAGTTAAACAAATGAAAACTCACATTTTTGGAAATCGTGCTCGTCAATCGTAAAATTCTTAAAACCCCATGAAAAGGTATAATATAGTCAAGTTGGACTCTAGATAGCAAATCCATTGCATCCAGTGTGTTTGATAACATAAAAGGCACTCATTATTAAGGTAAAAACAAGTAATAACACGGCGAAATTTACAAAATTCGTCTCTGGCAAGAGGTCGACGAACCATATTCGGCCCCACAGCGACCCAGACAGTGGTCCTCGAAAAGGTTGTAGATATCGATGTGCTGATGATCTCAATATTTTCAAGCCTGCGTGGAGATATATGGGATACAAAACACTGGTACCCGTGTGGTCAGATTCGGCAAATAATCCTTAAAAACCTATTTAGGCCAATTTGACTTGGAAAATGCGGTAATTAGTCGAGACCACCCGTAGATGAGTCATACATGATAGTGATGGACAAAAACGAAATTCCCCCTAGCGCCCTCGGTGGTAACTCTGCTCCTTCGATCGCTGCGTTTCAATTACCGTACATGTAATATCAACAAACTTCTAAAAACAATGAGCCATCGGTAACAATTGCAACGATCTCCATGTCCATATATATGAAGCGACCAATGAAGTTTAATAAAATTCTACAGGCCGAGTAATCGTGTGATAAAACTACCGATAGTCACTATGTATGCTGATCTGTCCGCACGCTTCTCAAAAGTGTATGGGAGAAACTGAATAAGTATATAATTTAGAGTGATAAGCTATAAGCAGATATTTTACGCAGTTATAAGCCACCGAATATTATCCATGTTGCCCGAGGAATTACTGAAGATATACCCCATTACTGTGCTTCCACATCGGGCTTCGTACCTTGGCTAAATGGCAAATAAAGATTTTAAGCTTTCGAGCTAGCTATCACACTAATCAATCTCACCAGTCAAAGCTGGGTTATGCCTTTCACCCTAAAAACAATAACGGACATTGTCAAATTTCATTGCTAGCACGGCTAATAAGAATGCTTCGCTTCTCTCGTTTCACTAACTACACACTCAGAATTTAATCAATGCAATGATCAAACAATGGTAAACATTATTAACTAGATACTCGTACAGCGATGGGAGCTGACCTACAACACACCCCTACTGTCTTCCATCTGCTGCCCAAGGTGTCGAAATTAAACTCGTAAATAACAAAATTTATATTAATTTAAGATCCAAAATTCAGGTTCGTTAGCCCCGACAATACCTCAGTTATAACACTCCAGAAATAATTAACTAAAAATGATGAAGTGTTATCCAGCACAATTTAAAATGACAAAACAATTTTTCTTCGTTCACCTAAGACCAAAACCGCAGTCTTACTAAACCTCTCAATCACAACTTTCAAACAACAGTGGAATTGTAAGGAGTTCTTAACGTTGGAACAGTACAATCCCCTTTCCGTTGATGACTGGAATCAAGCAACGCAAATATAGTCTGACTATCACCGTAATAAGTAATATGAAATAGCCTACAAATGCATTTTAGTCCGATAGCTGCAATTAAAGTAAAATAAGCATTACATTGCCTTTTTGGCGGCAAAACAATTTATCCCTCACCCCCCTCTGGAGCGTACAACAAAAGTAAAATTCGTTGAATGAAAATAATGAAACCACGGCTTTTAACATTTAAATAGCGCTATATATACGTATATATATCAGGGAATAACCGGAACCAGCATCCGGCACCTTTCATTTAAACCGGATCAGAAAACTGGCCTTCGAAACTTATACATAGTAAAACAGATGATGGAAGAAATCGTTAATATCGCAGATATCGTTAATTTACTTTAATGAATACCGATTTACAAAGTTTACAAGCGCACTGGCCGGTGCTTACCGCAATTTATGTTAGCCAAGCTTACGCTAAGTACTTCTACGTAATCCATACTCTGTTATCCAGTTGGACCGGCATAATTCGAACATACCGCACAGACTTCTGAATGTGTGAAATACCTTCTACAAGCATAGACCTGGCTTTGTTTTGTTAACAAACTCCTGCAGGTTAAGATGAAAAATTCCTACTGAAACTATTTGCCGTACTCACGTTCCACATGGCAAATTGCTGATTTAATCTTTTCTTTTGCTTTGTTGTATTGGAACTCGATCATTGTGCATATCGTATGTTTGGCCCACAGATGAAACAAAAACGTGGAAAACTTCAAATAAAATTTTGAACAGCAATTCTGGTTCCGGTATGGTTTTTCCCTTTGCCGGAACTACAACCGAGACAATTTTCGCCGGAACCGGAATTCCGGTGACTCCCTGATATATATGCCCACCGGTGGCTAGCTGAAAACAAGACTGTAATCAGATTTAATTTTGGCATTTTCGGGACATTTTTAAACTTTCGATCTTAACCCGAAAACATTAACAGCGAACTTGTAGCTCCCGATAAAAGAATTCATTGGTCTTAAATTTTCGACCAATGCTCATGGGAAGTGCAATTTTGTGGAACACATGTGGTTCAAATGACAAAGCTCGAAAACACTTCACCTATGGCGGATACAATTTTCCAAATCTGGACTAGAATGACAGTTCGTGACTATATGCCAAAGCGAAAACAAGATATTACTCGTTTAGCAATAATTGGGTGAAATCTATCCATACTCATGCGTTTCACAAACAGACAAAAATATTTTGCATCGTGAACACTATTTTTGAAGGAAACTTCGCTTAAATAAAAGCTTTAAACTGCCTCGGTTACAAGCGATGTCTCGTTCTCAACGGTCTGATACAAGATTAATTATTGTTTTGTTACAAAAGTGTCAACCAGCTCACTTCTAAGAAATACGAAAAAAACAACAAACCTCGGTGTCTTGCACTCCACCTAATATACTATTATAAGAACGACCCACCTGTGACCGATGCGTTCCTTGTGTTTCTCCAATGCTCTTTCAGAAGCGTTGCGATCAGCAAACTGTACAAAAGCCTCCCCGGTCGACCTCCCCGAACCATCCACAGGTAGGAGAATCCCGTTGGGGACTATTTCCAACCCTTAAAATTCCCAAACAACAACACAATTATAGTCTAGTACGCAACTGATTCCATACCATGTTAAAATTTCTACCTATGCCATTTCGCGTTTCATTCGACAAAAGGTATATATCCCATATCAGAATAACCAGTAGCAAGTTATACCATCAAATATCAGGGACCTCGCTGAAGTAAATATGTCAGATAATATAAAAATAATTCCGAAAGCCCAATTCTTGATAAACTCTGTCATATTACGATTTTCATTTGTGATTAAAATGACAGCAACAAATTAAACACTAAATATGTCCCGAGAAATATGCAACAACGAACATAAGATATTATAAGCCAGATTTATCTCATTTTCTATAAGTTTAATGGTTTTCGAAAAACCCACGATTTATATTCACACGCTTTAAAGTAACCACCAGGTATGAATATATTATAACACTTCGGCCTATCCTCAGAGTAACTTATTTACTGCGAATATATCGCAGCGCATAGATTAAGTAATTTTTCATTAAGCTTAAATTATATTTAGTTTTTCTAAATGAATATCATGCCGGAAAATACAGCAACTGCAAAGACTTCAGTGCAGGGACAAGAATAGCCACTCTGCCGTTTTGATTTTGAGTTCTTCGACTTGTAATTCATAATACTGAAATGTAGATGTAACATGTATTTGCACAAATCGAAAAAAATTAGCTTTATAGTCTAGTAGCAAGTGGCCCCAGTAAATCCGTAAATTTTGGAGATCAATGTAGCGTCATGTAATGGGTGTTCTGATAAATTAAATATGGTGGAAGCGCAGTTGGAACGATTTCAGCATATACAATTTACGAAACAGACAGATGATGTTATCAGAACCGGAAAAAATTATATATTTTTAAAATAATTTTAGCTTAAAGAAAAACTTACCCCGGAAAAATTCACGGACATCGTCTTTGGTCGTGCCAAACGGCAAACCGCGCAGCCGAACGATCGCATCTTCACCTGCTTCATGATCACCACGATGCTTCATGACAAAAGCCATTTCCGACTTTTTACATTGAAACACTAAAAGAAATACCTCATGATAACGACCATCAAGCAACAGCGCATTCCTATTGTCCATATTGACCAACGTTGATGAAATATCCCATATAAATATACATTATATGTACCTTCGTCCTCCATCTCCAGGTACTCATCGATTTGCGAGAGGATTTGTTGTGCTTGATGCTTCATTGATCAGTTTGATGAAGGATGACTAAGCCTTGTTGAAAGAGGGCCAGATGTTGAAAAGATAACAATTGATTACAATGGGAGACAGTTTGAATCTTGAAGCCTCTGTTTGAACGATGACAGCGATGGGACGTTTACCACATGAAAAGGGAGACCATTCCACATTCGAACAACTCGACGCGAGAAGAAATTCTGACGAAGAAATTTTCAATCCAGGAACATCAATAGTCTGTAGCTTGAAGTTATGGCCTCTTGTGAGCGGGATTTCAACATCGCCATGTAACATCTTGTAACCGAGAACAAGGTCACTTCGGAGGCGGCGACACATTAGAGTCTGCAGGACTAAATACTGAAGGCGTTTTATCGAATGTCGCTGCACTCGTTCGATCGCAAGAATATTGCGCTCGAGATATAAGGCAGCAGACATTTACTGCATATTCAACATGTGGTCGAACTAGCGAGCGGTACAGATTGAGCCAAAACATCGTAGACCAGTGTTGAATTGTTCGCTTAATCAGGTGAACCACACGAAACCCTCTAGCTGCTACCATCGAAGAGTGTTCAGAGAATTTAAGGTCACTACACATGATGACACATAGATCCTTTCCTTGTCTGGTTACACTGAGGGCATTATTCATAAGCGAATATACAAACTCCGGATTACTTCGTTCACAGCGCATCACATGACTTTTTTGTAATTTACTGATACACACCACTCTACGCAAAATCTAAAGAGACCGCCCAGCTTTAATTGCATACTGTCAAAGACCCACTCAGGGCTACCTCTAATTATTCTGCGGGCCAGGCGAATATAATCAACAAATTTATACACTGCGCCGGAAACATATTCATTAATGTCGTCAATGAATATTAAAAATAGCAGCGGACCTAGAACGGATCCTTGGGGAACCCTGCGGAACCCCGCTACTAAAGGAGACCGCCTGGATGTTTAACCACTATTACTGACAAATTGGCGATGATTGTATAACTGCGAAACCACTCTAATAAGCTGCCACTGATACCTTACAGTCGAAGTTTGGCCAACAAAGCTTCAAAATTTATTTTGTCGAACGCTTTCTGAAAGTCAACATACGCAACGTCAATACATGCATAATATTTTAGGTGGGTGAATTGATAACTACCACGAACTTGTTTAATAATTGAACAATACTAAGAACAAAACCGAACTCGCTGTAGATTTTTAAAATATTTTAGCCAGTATATATCGATTGTGAGATTTTTAAGTCCACTGATGCACAAAATTGGAGTTTGAAACTGCTAGAAAAAGCAATTAATATTTCAAATACCTATAGAGATCCATTAGTCAGCTGTGCGGTAACAGCAGCAAGCGCCACAATTTCCTGTAGAACTGCCCAGTATTTCTACCTACATTTACGTTTATACGTACTGGTGAGGAATGTATATATCTTGGGCACCCAGGTCAGGTTGAAATCTTAAGCCATTTCAAATGTCATTTCAAAATATCAATGAGTCTTGTGGACTAGCCGATAGGTGAAACCCCGTATGTAGTTATGTGGATAATTTACGCATGCATCCAGTCCATATCACCCCTGGACTAGGTTAGTAAATAGTGTTGTACCGGAGCAAGAATTCTACCAGGGACGGGCTACGCTTGCCTGGCCGGGGCCGGAACCGTGGCTAGCCGAAAAGTACTATGTGTTCGATTTTCCAGCGCATATAGAGCGTATATACGACATATACATACATGGCGACAGGCGGGGACGGAGTAAAATCTCACCTGGGAATCCGGAACCCTCCCAGGGAGTGAGGTGAGCTCATAGACGAAAATTTGATAGCGGCGACCAAAAAATGTCTTCGCTACAGTACCGCCCCACTCCCCCATAAAAATTTCGCCGGCTACCGGGGTTACCACCCGGGGGTCTACCCCACTGGCATGTATGCAAATATACCAAGATCCAAATCATTGTTTAATCACTATTCTTCAAGATTATCACATAAAATCAGTATCACGTCACTTTCTGCAACGTTTAACAAAAAGTCATCATACATAAACTCAGAAATACGGCCTTAGGCCCCAGAATATTCAGACAAGGTCGCTTTCATTACAGTAGTTGGAGTGGGAGGCCGCGTTAGGTAAAATTTCTGGAAACGGTTTGCCATTGCCAAAGGCTACATACAGAAAAGGCGGTCGTAGTAGGTTTGGTCGCTGGAATATTCCGAAAGGATATTTCTAAATTTTATCTTTACCTCGGCCCCGGCACCTAAATTTTACCTTTACCGGGGCTTCGACGTTGCTACGCCCCCCGGGCTAAATTTATTGCCCCTGCCCGGGGTTCAGCCACGGTACATCCCTACTAGTAAAGTCAAACCCCGTTGTTTTCCTTTTGTTACATTATTCACTGAATTGCTAAAATGTCAATGTTAAGGTTAAGGAAACACCTAATATGCTTTATAATTTTTTAATTGAGGACAGACATAGCTTATAATAAGGAAGATAATGCTAATGTTTCGTTTTCCGATATAAAATGGAACAGGCGTTTGCAGCTGAATTTTGATAAGCTACGTTCCTACATCTTCAGTTCGTGGCTAGCTGTACATAACAGCTAGGGCAAGCCCATAAATACTTAATATGGAACAACTTGGGTTATTTAGGTATATGTTGCAACGTAAAACAAAATTATACAGCCAGCACAACGGTTGGATCTTTTTTAAACTTAAATCACTGGCTCAGTGAAACATGAGAAAAATTTGTAATTTCTGATTATCGTGCACAAACATTAAAATAGACTCGCTAAAATTATTAAAAGTCAAATTTCTAGGCTTAAAAATTTATTTACAAAGAAACGATTTCAAGCGCTAACGCCAATTTTTGTTTATTAGGTTTATTTTCATTGTTTATTTATAAGCTACCACTAAAACTACTTGTCCTTTTTCAGACCGGTTTAGTGAAAATGACTTGAATTCAGTCACTTCCCAAAACACTAATCTTTCTCACGGATTTTTGTCTAATGTCAACACTGCTATAATCAAGTCGTAGTGGAAGTACATATTTTTGAGCGGAGCGACGGGTTGCCATTATGAACGTACCCACTTTTACTCACTGCTGTCGAGCTTCGATACTGTTATAATGTTCTGTTCAAACATAAACTCTACCATGTATATATTTAAAAATTGAACACAATTTTCTAATTCTTAATTTTAACTTAATCCAATTAGCATAATTTATTAATTGGCAAGATAATGAATATATGAGTCTAAAAGTATCATATTTGCATTCTTTGACCACGAAAACCCTATATTGGCCAAGCCAAAACGATTCTATTCCAAGTACTTAGCGAGATATAACCAAAAGTGCGTTATTTAGCTGATTACAGGCAACTAATTAGCTTATAGCTAATTCATTATGCAATATTTTGAAATCCCATATATCAGGTGCACATTCCCAGATGTTAAGCTATAAAACAAAAAAAGTTTTTTGAAATAGGTTCAGTGGTTCTGGAGATTCATCGCGACGAATGTACGAACGGACATCGACTTTTTTGCTCACAGACAGAAAATAAAAACGCTTCGCTCGGCTTCGCCTCGCTCCGCTCAACAATCAACGTCAACGCGTTGTTTTTCCATAACAAGTTAGAGATCTTTGAGCCAAAAATACTATAAATTATTGGTTCTGTTCTAGAAAACCCAGAAACTCTTGTCTGCAACAGGAGTTTGTGGGTTCTACTTGAGAATCCACGATAAATGATTGGTAAATGTATTTATTGAGTTTAGCAAATTTTCGCTAGAGATATTTGCTGTGTCCGGGGAGAGGGAGGGAACGAACCCCTTACATATTTTTCTGGATGGAAGATAGAACATCTAACGATTGAAAAATAAATAAAATATGAGTTTGTCTGAAATTACGGTATGTAAAGTCCCTCGCTGAAAAGCAATCTCTACAAAATATCTATACTAAATCTAAGATATTTTTGTTCTGCTCCTGCTGCTCCGTCACACTTTTAGTAATGCGTATATCTTACATAAAATAGAAATGTGTATGTATAATAGAGATGCATGTATGTATGTACGATGCGTGTACTAAAATTATAGCGGGGTTGAGGGGTGCACTTTTAGGGATGTGTCCAGGGAAACCCGTTCCAGCGGGGGCCTTTAAAATCTGGATGTTAACTTTTAAATGAAAAAAGTGCCGAAGGCCCGACTAAAGAAGCCCGAAGGCCGATCGTGAACTGGCACGTGAACCGGTGGAAGACCGGTAGGCCCGACCACGCTCTAGTATATATTTATTATGGAGCATGGACTAAGCACTTTAGCAGTCTCCAAACGCTTCCCTTTACTATAAATACGTTCGTTACGCGTTATTCGATAGGAAAATTGAAATTATTGTTTTATATAGTTCTAAAATAAAACAAACGAAGGTATACTATAACTTTTGTACCAATGCTCAGCAACATTGTTTAGACTAGCGTTTGACAACCAGTATCCGTCAGCTAGATGATGATGACTTTATGATCAGAATGCTATAAATGAGACAAACTGCGATACTACTCGCACTGTTTGACCCGGACAGCGACAGACAAAAAGATTTTTTGCTATTTTGATACTAGCGCCTTCAGTGGAAACTCCGCTCAGTCCGCTTCAATCACATCACATGCAATACTAAAAATTAAACACTGCTGTTAAGATAAATTGTCTCCTGCAGTTTCTAAGATTTGGTGAATTTGTATACACTGAAGTTAAGTACTATCTCTACAACTGCAAATTGCGTTTTTTGTAAGTAACTGTTTATTGATACATGTTGGCAGTATTATCACAGTGTGTCAGCTATAGCACATCTATTCAGTAAGTACAGCCTAGAGTCTAAATCGTCGAGAGTACATATTTGTACCTATCTCGGCTTCAAACTACGATAAAGAACAGTATAATGGCAATACATAATGGCGAAGCAACTGTTATTATATTTCCGACATTTCAAATGCGCACACCTTTATTTCTTCGTTTTAGTATTACACAGGTTTACAAGACCACATGGATTCCGTTTAAAATTTAAAATTCCAGATGCTCTGGACACATATTTTCTCATGTTTAGGAGCAAAGTTTTCAAATAATAACATAAAGCTACTGCACCTTCAATATATCGTGATCCCATGTACTTGTGGTCATACGTCATCGCCTTTTCCGCTGCTTCTTGTGTCGAAAACTCTACATAAGCTTCACCGCTCGGTCGGCCTGTTCGATTATTTGTAAAATGGATCAGGACAATTTCTTCGGAACAAGCTGAAAATGATTTGCAATTTACAGACTAAATATGCATAAAATCTAAAACCCCTTTCTTAACACAGTCTACATAATTGTCGAAGTATTTCAGAGGCGCGTACAGTTGCTCTCTGTGTATAGCGATATTTGAGTTCTGAATGTAGTGATTCGGGGAATAACAGGAATCAGAACCAGCAACCGGAACCGTCCATTTAAACCGAATCCGGAACCTGGTCGCGAAGAATGGAGCGTAGAATAAACACTTTCGCTCTGTAGAAGAAACACCTTCGCTCTGTTTGCAGTCACCTCCCTTTACTACACATACGTTTGTTATATACATGTTATTCTGTAGGAAACTTGACATTATTGGTTTATATCATTCTAAGATAAAATAATAGAAGGTATATATACCATAATTTTTTGATTAATGGTCACAGGCACTGTTTAGGCTAGTGTTGGGTAACCAGTGTTCATCAGTTAGATGATAATGATGATAACCTTCTAATCACAATGCTATAAATGAAACCAACTGTTATACTGCTAGCACAGTTTCAATGAATACAGCTGTTTCTGGCTGCATTGCAGATAACGTTACTTCAACGTAGACTGATTTACAAACTTTGAAAGCGCACAGGCTTGCGCTTGACGCAATTTATGTTAGAAAAGCTTACGCTAAGTACTTCTATGTAATCCATACTCTGTTACCGAGTTGGATGGTTAATTCGAACATACCCCGCAGACTTCTGAATGTGTAAAATAGCTGCTACAAGCGTCGACCTGGCTTTGTTTTGTTAACAAACTCCTGTATATATTAAATATTATTTGGACCCCAGATGACGCAAAAATGTTGAAAACTTCTAACAAAATTTTTAAAATCGGAATTCCGGTTCCGGTATGAATTTTGCCCTTTGTCGGAACCGCAACCGGAACATGATTTTCGCCGGAACCGGAATTCCAGTTACTCCCTGATATATATCCGGGAGTAACCGGAATTCCGGTTTAAAATTTTCCACATTTTTTCTTCATCTGTAGTCCAAACATATGTAATATATATAGACAATGATCAAGTCCCAATACAGCCAAGCAAAAGAAAAGATTAACTCAGCAATCTGCCATGTGAAACGTGCTTAAGGCAAATAATTTCAGTAGGAATTTCTCATCTTAACCTGCAGGAGTTTGTTAACAAAACAATGACAGGTCAATGCTTGTAGCAGCTATTTTACACGTTCAGAAGTCTGTGGGATATGTTCAAATTAAATCGTGCAACTCGGCAATTGAGTATGGATTACGTGGAAGCACTTAGCGTAAGGTTGGCTAACATCAATTGCGTCAACCACCAGCCAGTGCGCTTGTAAAGCTTGTAAATCAATCTACAATAAAGTAAAGTAACGTTATCTTCAAAGTAGCCAAAACTGCTTTGTTGGAAAGGACCTGTATTTATTGAAACTGTGCGAGCAGTATCACAATTTGTCTCATTTTATACCATTCTGAGTAGAAAGTTATCATCATTATCATCTAACTGACGGGCACTGTTTGCACAACGCTAGCCTAAACTAGTAACTTTGTCGAGATTACAGAACGTAGCGAAGCATAGGTACACCTACGCTTTTTGCGTGCACAGCCAATCAGCTCACGATAACATACGTCGATACGTATGCTATATGTGAATATCACACAATACCGCACAAGTTAGAATAAAACTAACAGCGGCAATACGTTTCCCATGCCCCAAAACCCTTTAGTGTAAGCTATCAGCCTAACAGGACGTAGCAGTAGTTAGGAATTTTGGATCGATGAACCATGGCGGCGCCATACCCCCGTATCCACAGAACCATGGATCACAGAACAAAATCAACACCAGCAATGAGTTTGCCATTCCCAAAAACCCCCCAGTGAAACTTTTCAGCCGCCCAGGACGTCAGAACAAATTTTGGAATTTTAAGTAAGGGAACCATTGGGGCACCACGCCTCAAACCCCATAACTCTAGAACTAGAGCCTTAATCGAAAAATAAAAGAGGCATCGGCACTTATCATTTTTTATGAAATAAAATCAACCAGAGAAAAATTCGAAAGTTACGATAAAAATAAGGATATTAAAATGGGGTGAAAAACCGTCATTTTGTCCTCTGACACCTAACCTTGGAGATGCCATACCCCGTACCCATGGAACCATGTGTTACAGAAGCTAAACCAATATCGGCCATGAGTTTCCCATGCTCGGAAACCCCCAAGTAAAACTTTTCAGCCGCCCAGGACGTCAGAACAAATTTTCGAATTTTATGTAAGGGAACCATTGGGGCACCACGCATCAAATCCCATAACTCTAGAACCAGAGCCTTAATCGAAAAACAAAAATGACATCGGTATTTATCATTTTACTATGAAATAAAACCACCGAGAGAAAAAATTTGAAAGTTAGGATAAAAATAACCTTGCTTCCGTGAGTGGTACTAAAATGGGGTAAAATGGGATCAAAAAACCCGCATTTTGACCCCTGAACCAGACCCCAAATCAAAAAACGCTCGGGGATGTACACGCTAAACCGACTATGCCGGTTCGAATGAGCCCAAGATCATGAAAATCGGTTAAGGCGTTCCCGAGTTATGGCCTATCACGCACACAAAGACAGAATTTAAGATTTCACCCCTGCAACACACAATCTCCACTATGTTTCACTACGTTATGACAATGACTCTTACCACTGATCAGAAAAGTACCTTCAATTATTTTGTCTTAGAACCATTGAACTAATAATTTCAAGTTTCCTACAGAACAGGGTATGCAGTAAAGGGACGCGACTGGAGACAGGGCGAAAGTGTTTATTCTATGCTCCATGTGTTGTTAGCACATTCAACTTGACGCAGTATACGCAAGGGTGTATATTAGAAGGTATTTTTGCTTTGAGTGTCTAAAACCCGAATATTGTTCGATTAATAAACATTATTAGCTTCCTCAGTCTTCTTAAAGTTTCAGAAAAGCAATGCCATTGCAATACATTAAGTTTGATGTAAAAGTTATTTTCAATACATTCTAAATCCAGTATATATATACCTTCATTTCTTCTTTCATCTGTTTTAATATACAAAAGTTTCGAAGACCAGGTTCCGGTTCCGGAACCAGTTTAAATAGACGGTTCCGGTAAACCGGAACAGTCCATTTTAACCGGATTCGGAACCTGGTCTTCGAAACCTATATAGTAAAACAGATGAAGGAACTAATGTAGGTACAGTGGATTTAAAATGTGTTAAAAATAACTTTTACAATAAACTTAATGTATTCTGATGGCATTATTGCCTTTCTGGAAGGAAGCTAAATAATGTTTATTATTTATCGATCAATATGTCAGTTTTTGGACACCCAGAGCAAAAATGTCTTCCACAATACACATTTGCGTATATTGCGTCAAAATGAATATGCCTATAACGTATGGAGCGTAGAATAAATACTTTCGCTCTGTAGAAGAAACACTTTCACTGTTTCCAGCCGCCTCCCTTTACTACACATACGTTTGTTATATGTTATTCTGTAGGAAACCTAACATTATTGGTTTGTATGGTTCTAACATAAAATAATAGAAGGTAGGTATATATCAGGGAGTAACCGGAATTCCGGTTCCGGCGAAAATCGTGTTCCGGTTGCGGTTCCGGCAAAGGGCAAAAACCATACCGGAACCGGAATTCCGGTTTAAAATTTTTGTTTGAAATTTTCCACGTTTTTTGCTTCATCCTGTAATCCAAACATATGTAATATATATTATACCATGAACAAGCTCCAATACAACCAAGCAAAAGAAAAGATTAACTAACCAATTTGCCGTGTCAAACGGCAGTTGTGCACATAATTTGAGCAGGAATTTTTCATAATAAATTGAAGGAGTTTGTTAAATCAAAGCCAGGTCGATGCAAAATTTGAGCAGGAATTTTCCATAATAAATTGCAGGAGTTTGTTAAATCAAAGCCAGGTCGATGCTTGTAGCAGCTATTTTACACATCCAGAAGTCTGTGGGATACGTTTGAATTAAACTGGTCCAACTCGGTAACAGAGTATGGCTTACGCAGAAGTACTTAGGGTATGCATGGCTAACATAAATTGAGTCAAGCACCTGCCAGTGCGCTTGTAAAATTGGTAAATCAGTCTAAATTGAAGTAAACTAACGTTATCTGCAACGCAGCTGGAAACTGCTTTCTTGGCAATGAACTGTATTTATTGAAACTGTGCGAGCAGCATCACAGTGTGTCTCATTTATAGAATTCTGATTAGAAAGTTATCATCATTATGATCTAACTGACGGGCGCTGTTTGTCCAACGCTAGCCTAAACAGTGTCTCTGACCACTGATCAGAAAATTATCTTCTATCTATTATTTTCTCTTAGAATCATATAAACAATAATATTAAGTTTCCTACAGTAGAACATGCAACAAACGTATGTGTAGTAAAGGGAGGCGACTGGAGACAGGGCGAAAGTGTGTATTCTACGCTCCAAGCTTTGTAAGCACATTCGATTTGACGCAGTATACGCAATGGTGTATAGTAGAAGGCATTTTTTGCTCTGAATGTCCAAAAACCGACATATTTGATCGATAAATAAACATTATTAGCTTCCTCACTCTTTAAAGTTTCAGAAAGGCAATAATGACATGGCAATACAATAAGTTTATTGTAAAAGTTATGTTTAATGCATTTTAAATCCACTATACCTTCATTTCTTCCATCATCTGTTTTACTATATCTAAATTTCGAAGACCAGGTTCCGGATCCGGTTGCTGGATCCGGTAAATTTCGGTTCCGGTTATTCCCTGGTATATATATATACTATAATTTTCTGATCAGTAGTCAGAGACACTGTTTTGGCTGGCGTTTAGATGATAGTGATGATAACTTATTAAATAAAATGTATATCATGGGGCCAACTGTTATACTTCTCGCACAGTTTCAATGAATGAATTTCTGGCTGAGTTGCAGATAACATTAGTTTACTTCAACGTAGACTGATTTACAAAATTTGCAAGCGCATTGGCTTGTGCTTGACGCAATTTATGTTAGCCAA
This sequence comes from Trileptium ribeirensis, assembly GCA_030248225.1. Classification (NCBI taxonomy): domain Eukaryota; kingdom Metazoa; phylum Nematoda; class Enoplea; order Enoplida; family Thoracostomopsidae; genus Trileptium; species Trileptium ribeirensis. The sequence continues at coordinate 22,827 of JASANE010013415.1, read as the reverse complement.
GCTTACAGCTAAGCTAAGTACTTCTACTTAATCCATACTCTGTTACCGAGTTGGACCGATTTAAATCTAACATACCCCGCAGACTTCTGAATGTGTAAAATAGCTGCTAAAAGCAGTGACCTGGTTTTGTTTTGTTCACAAACTCCTGCAGGTTAACATAAAAATTCCTGCTGAAATTATGTGTCTTACTTGCGTTTCACACTGTACCAAAGACGAAGCAAAAATGTGGAAAATTTCTTACAAATTTTTTTAAACCGAAATTCCGGTTGCGGTATGGTTTTTGCCCTTTGCCGGAACGGCAACGGGAACACGATTTTCGCCGGAACCGGAATTTCTGTTACTCCCTGCCTGATGTTCTGGCGAAAATCGTGTTCCGGCAAAGGGCAAAAACCATGCCGGAACCGGAATTCCGGCTTAAAAATTTAATTTGAAATTTTCCACATTTTTGCTTCATCTCTGATCCAAACAATTATATGTAATATATTGTACAGTGATCAAGCTGCAATACAACTTAGAAAAGATTAACTAAACAATTTGCCGTGTGAAACGTAAGTAGGGCACATATATAGTTTCAGTACGAATTTTTCATAATAACCTGCAATAGTATGTTAACAAATCAAAGCCTGGTCGATGCTTGTAGCAGCTATTTTACACAACCGGAACCGGTTACTGTGATGCTGCTCGCACAGTTTCAATAAATACAGCTCATTGCCAAGAAGCAGGGCTGGCTGCGTTGCAGATATAACAAAAAAACGCGAAAAAAGAACAAAAACATTGTTCTAGGTTATGTTTTTAATACCAGTTTGTGAAATTAAAATTTCCGAATACGATGAATTTGCTGGCAAATGTTTTAGCAATATGGTCGCTGTACATATACTAACTGCAGAACAGGTAATACAGGAAATTTTTTTAATTTTTGGGGGCGAGAGAATATTTGTATCAAAATATCACGTTTTACCCATATATAACTTCTTAGCCAAATCATATAGAGAAAAACTGACGCCGCCGATAATAACTCCTTCACAGAACCACAAGGAAGAAAATTGGCACCTAAGTACACGAAAACGGTCTATCACCACATCCAATGAAAACATAAATTTTCGTGGGCTCACTTTGTAACGCAGGGAAGCTATATAATAACTGCATATAATGCTGTGTAAAATATACTCAGAATTCAAAAACTTAGCCTCAACAAGATCCTAGTAAACTGGCTAGTCCAAAGTGGGGCGGGTTTTCGGCTGGCCCGGCAAAAATTCGGGTACCCCCGGCTGAGAAAAATCAACGTCTAAACGCGACAAAATCCGGCAAAAAAATTGGCCCCCGGCAGTTTAGCCGGGGCTCCCCGGCTATAATTTCCGAGGTTTGGACTAGCCAGGTAAATATACTCTTTTGAAAGCACAAACGCGCAAAAATATGTCGAAATGTAAAAACCGATATTTCTGGCAGCACACGAATCCTATTTGAACCTACAGCAGCATATCCAGTGGTCCCACAATCGGCAAAGCTGTAGAACACGATGAGCTATATAATGTCTCCGTTGTTCGATGTGACTCCTCAGTCAGACATGGGTTGTGAAATACACATCCGCATGGCCAGATTTACGAAACCATTTTCGGAGGTAGGAACACCATATTTAGAAGACCAAAACCCACCCACATCCTTAAAAGAGACAAAATTATCATGTTTTCAAAAAATTCCCTTATAATTTTATTTATACGGTGGGTACACCGTATAGCCTAGATTGTAGTGTCAGAATATTAGCTTGCACGACGCAGATTTCCGCGGTTTTAAGTATATAATAGCAAAAACTGAATATTTGCCCCCCCGAAGAATTCTTAATTTAAGATTGTGAAGATAGGGTAAGCCATAAAACGGCTATGGCTCACGCTAACATGTACGAAATTTCACAGACAAGACAGGCACATAGTGACGTACTATAGTTGGAAACCTATGTTATACAGCGTCTGATGATGTTTTGTTATGCAAAAGGCGGCCCGTGGCTCGGTTTATGCATGGCATTGTGCATCTTTGGAACATATATATTATTGTAAACATAATTTTAATGCTCTGACTAACTACAGTAAAAACCTCACCTCATAATTAATCATATATTTGTAGAATACAAGGAATCCGAAAAGATAACCCAAATTTTACGCAAAACGCATGGGTAGTTTGAAGAGCAACAGTATTAAAAAATACCTAAATTTATTGAGGTGAATTTCATTTCGTTTTGTAGCGACTACTTTATATACTAAACTACAAAAACACCCTGCTCTTTTTCAAACAACCGTTTTTAAATCAATCACAATTACAGTAACACCACTGTGAATCTTGTCTAACCCCCCGAAAATTTCGACAATGAGTAACCCTTCCTAATATAACTACATAATTGGTGGCACAAGTGTTCTTATATCTGGTCATTGATTACATACAGAATGCAGGTGGCGCAAATTTTTATACAGGCGTTATTAAAAAAGTTGCTTCAATCTTACCTGGCATAAAGTTTTTAACGTCATCGTCTTTCGCTGACCACGGTAGGCCACGTAAACGTACAATACATTCCGCGTCACCATCATCATCGGTTGTACTAAATAAAGGTTTTGGAGCGTCCATTGCCAAATAACTGTTTAACTGGATTGCTTGACTGTAGATTAACACTGCAGAATATATATAATATATACATCAATTATACATATAGGTCGAGTTGGACCTTTGTCCAGCGCCTTCCCAGAGTGCACGGCTCAGAGTCTGCGCGTAGTGGTAGTCCTTTTAAGGATAACACTCAGCAGTGGTTAGCGAAAGCCAAACGCTGGGGCCACACCCGCACAAGAGCTAGTGGGCGACAAACCGCGACAAAAAGTCCAACCTCGCCCGCGTTATTGGTGGATAGTGGGTGACAAAACACGATAAAAAGTCAACTGCTGCCTTGCAGTCAATGGGAATGGGCCCCTAAAAGCTAGAGCTACCGCTTACAACAGGTGGTTGTGGGCTCGGAAATCCACGTGAAACTTCCGGAAACCTCAATGAAACATCACCAAATCAAATCTAGACTCTGCTACCGCGTTATGGGTAGACGACGCGCGTCGCTGCCCTGTCGTCGGCGACGTGAAAAATGGGCCAACCGCAACTAACCGCATCAAATTATGCAAGGAGACAAGCCGAATTGCCATGTGGAACGTTCGAACATTGTTGAAGCCAGGATACAGCGAACTTCTTTGTCGATCACTTACTGCACGTAATATCGAGATAACCGCGCTCTCTGAACTACGAATTTCCGGAAACGGCATGACCAACGTCAGCTCCCCCGACGCTGAATACGACCTTCTGTTCTCGGGAGCCGAGAAAGGCGGCCAACAGGGAGTAGGTTTTGCGATCAGGAAGGACAAACGAGATGCCGTGATGCCCTGGAATCCGTTCAATTCACGACTAGCATACGTGAGAATTTGTTCAAAGCCGTGCAAAATATTTATTGTTGTGGCCTATGCACCCACAGTTGCGGAGACAAGGTCGATTTCGCGGAAGTGCTCAATCATCTAATAGCCTCCATTCCCGCAAGAGACATCCTCCCAGTGTGTGGTGATTCCAATGCGCAAGTGGGACGGCGCGAACCGCACGAAAACAATGTATTAGGCCTTTTCGCGCACGGTTCTCGAACTGACAACAGAACCAGACGCGGAATTCCATGAATTGTTTTTCGCCAACACCAATTTCAAGCATCCTGCAAAGCAACAGCACACCTGACGATCCCCAGCGAGCGCTATTTTCAGCTTGATCATGTCCGTATCCGAAAAAGATGGAAGTCTGTTGTAAGAGACTGCATGACCGTTTGGGCGAACCTGCTTCCAAGTGACCATGGCATGATACGGCTGCAGCTACACTTAAAACTAGACGCCAACCATTTCAAGCGTAGAGCTCGTCCAACCGACGTCAGCTGTCTACGGGACAATAGCCTCGCAGAAAATTCTGCACCTCAGTGTAAAACCGCTTCGCCGCCCTGGCAGGTTTAGTGGACTCTCAAATTCCACCATGGTCTTGTGTTTCTGACTGCACTATTGCAGCAGCCCTGCGGGAAGTTGCAAAGAAGCCAAGACCGAAGAAACGGGATCAATGGCTAGACGCGCCTACAATAAAGAAAGCCGAGCTGCTTAGTCATGCTGCAAAGGAAACTCGGGGTTTTCTCAGGTCCATGTTGCACTATAGCATCAGAGTCTAAGGATGAGAAGCAACATGAACCAAGCAGCTAGTATACATGACCACCGCAGGCTCTACCAGCTAATCAGACAAGGTGCACCGCCGCAGAATCCCGTGCGTGGTGTGATACGCGATAGCAAGAGTCTGATCGAATCCACGCAAATCAATCGTTGGAGAGAGCATTTCGATGAACTCTTGAATAAAGATCCGCCAGAACAACCGCTAAAGGATGACGAGTTTCCCTTCAAGGGTCTTTACGAATGCGTCATTGATCACTCGGCACCAACGCTTGACGAAGTCCTCAAAGCCATAAAAGATCTTCGCAGCGGAAAAGCATCGGAGACCAGTTGCCGTGGATTTCGTCGATTTCAAAGCCGCGTTCTACTCATTTCACCGAGAATCGCTGTACAAGATCTTGGAAGCAGCGGCCCCTCTTCTAGCCACTGACAGAAAAATGATGCGGTGGATGGCAGGAGTGCGTTGGTAAGACCGCGTATCGAGCGAGAATGTGGCGAAATCACTTGGACTTACGTCGCTGGAGACGGAACTGACCAACTGGAGGCTGAGATGCTACGGCCACGTTCAACGCAGAACTTGCGGCGTGGCGCAACAAGCGGTCGAAGTCCAGTTCGAAGGAAAGGCACCCCGTGGAAGGCCGAAAAAGAAGTGGGAACAGGTCGTCAAAGAGGAGATGCAATCGATAGGGCTACGAATTGAGGACGCGCAAGACAGGGACAAATGGAAAAGAGTGCTGAAGTTACGGTGCAGTCGAACCCGTTGCACTCGCGATGGAACCAATCGACTCTAAAGGATGTGGTGTTGGTAGTCATTATATAAGTATTTACTAAGTTCCAATTTGTTCGCCAAAAATTGTATGTTCGGAACGTTGGGTTATGTTTGGTTTTCGAGGTATAGAGATGAAGGTTAAATGGTACAATCAGGTGATCACTGTTTCCGAGGGCAAGTTCTGTGCAGACAGTGCTGATCATGTTTTCTTCACTGCTGAATATTAAGTCTAGGACGGTTGTTAGTCGAGTTGGTAAAGTTGCACGTTGAACGAGGTTTACCGAGTCAATTGAAGCAATGAAACTATCACATGATGATGGCCAAACGTGTTCCACCCAGTTGATGTCTGGATAGTTGAAGTCTCCCATTAGTAGTACATGAGACGCATTTAGAGTATTCAAGTTCCTGATGATATTGTTCAGGCTAGTGTTTTGGTCTGACGTGTTGGACGGGGATCTACAAGCGCAGACCATCAGTAGGTTGTCGTTTCGTTTGAGGTTTATATTAGTGAGGATGATATCAACGTATTCCGATGTGTTTAGGTGCGAAACCGGGGTAGGTTTTAGCCATTCAGCTACATATATGAGGACACCGCCACCCATTCCTGCAGCTCGATCTGACCGAAATATGTGGTATCCCGACTGACTTAACTCAGTGCTAGATATAGACGGACGACCCCAAGACTCGCACACTGCTATCACATCCAGAGATCTCGAGCTCAACATACTTCGGAATAGATCAAATTTGTTTATAATACTTCGAGCATTTATCAAGGCACAATTTAAAACAGCTTATCTAAGTTCGTTGTCTTGCGCGTTTTCCTAGATACAAAAGATACATTGGTTAGTATCCTCCAAATAAGTTGAAACCTCTGTGCATGTCGTACTCCTGTTGGGATAATTACTAAATAAGTTGACAGAGTTATTGTTAGTAGGAACAACGATTTCTTGATTAAAAGTGTTATTAGTAAAAGATAAATCATATAACATGTTAGTAGAATCTCTGAATGTGCGTTTGGTCTCACCATTCGTTACGGACGTGAAATCGTCTGTGGTCGATTTAAAGGGACTGAACGTACGTTAGGTGTTTGGTTTGTATGTTGATTCGAAAGCCTATCAGTAGCAGAAGCAGAGTGTTGTGTAGCTTTCACTATTATGCGCCCATTTCCTACAAATGCTGCTTTATTTCCGTGTTTAGAATGTTTGTGATCCTGTAGTAATCGCTTGTCTGCTTCTAGCTGAAGCTTAGTTAAGTCCTGCCTGATTATACATGTTGGAATCTCGAGTTTTTCAGCCGTTTTGCTTTCAATACTGTTGCTTCGTGGTTCTTTGAACCTAGTATTAATTTTATTGGTCGTGTCGTTTCATCGCGTTGACGGCCCACACGAACATTAACTTAATTGCAATGTCAGGGACCTGTGGATTAGTATTCAAACCAATTGTGTTCATTAGATCGTTTACAGCTCTAGTATCATCGGCCTTACGAGTTTCCGGATCTTCAGTAGTAGGTTCGGCTACGTTGTAAATTATAAGGTTGTTAGCTCTAAACTCAATTTCTCGGAGTTCGTTAATCATTTCTGCACCAGATAAAAATGACTTAGCTGTAGGTTTAGCGTCTTCCAAGGCTGACACACAATGTGACAACTCTTCTATTTGTCGTTCGCATTGAACACTAGCACTGAGGACACTTCTCACTTTGGTGGAGCAGTGTGAGCAGTTTCACAACAGTTGGTCGTTTCCTTTAGCCAATTCTGTTGCGATAGAAGATGGTAGAGCGGCACATTTTCGGTGGAATGTTTGCTCGCATAAACCACAGGAAATTGCAACATCGCCGTTTTCAATACGAATACTGTGAGTCGCACATGTGGGTTCATAACAGTACATCTCTGTTATAGCGTCATCTTTGGTTGATCAAGTCGGCCAATTTTGGCTTCGTAAAGACATTAAGCAACAATTAACAAATATTTGTAATCAAAAATAACCATGAATGCAATTGGGTTAAAATTTATATATAAGTATATATACGTTTTAGAAAATAATCCATATCTTTTTGTAAAGCTAGCTAGCTAAACATTTGGCTAAATAATCGGCCCAGTAGTTATTGAGGAGCTGTACGGAAAGTACCAAGTTTCTCCTCGAAAAAACCCTTCGCTTCGCTCAATATATTACATAAGACGGGAATGAATGTAACGCTTGATTTTAGAGGTTGGGGCAACAATGGCTGTAACTTGCATGCCGATTACACAAACGCTGTGTGTATACAGCTTGAAAAATTTCGGTCAATGTTGTCCGAGCAACGTTGACCATACAGGGACAACTTTGACTTCATTTTTAGAAAATACTGTGGTGCCAGCCAAATGATATTTCAGAATCTGTTGTGAAGCAGTCCAAAAGATAAGTGCAGCCTAATAAGGTACGACACGTAGTCAATGTTGCCACATGAGTCGAAGTTGGCACGGGTGGACATATATACAAATTAAATATATTTAAACAAACAACAAAAATTTATTCAATAATACACCCCTACCAGTCTGCAGAAGTGTCTCTGTTAAGTAGAACAAACAAATATGGTATATATATATTAACAATGAATATATTATAAGAAAAGGATATACAATTGCATAAAAAGAGAATCAGCAAGTGGGTTATTCCTCTTACAGCTTATTATAGGTTTCTATCATAATGTAAGAACGTTAGATTAACTTCTTTCAAGCCGTTTTTAACCGCTTTAGTGGTGGGGTGTCTATAAGAGGTTTGCTCCCAATAAACTGCGGTATATAATGAATTCCACGAGTCTATAGTACGAACTGAAAACGCGTGCCTTAAAGTATTTGTTTTAATTAAAATTCTTTAATACCACCTTTTTTGAGTGACCCCTTGTATGACAAACCTCGAATAATACAAATAAATATTGGCATGCATCAATTTTATAATTTAAAACTTTATATATCATAACAAAGTCGGAATGTAATCGACGTAATTCAAGCGACTCCAAATTTAATTTTGTAAGACGCCTCTGCCCAGCCCTATTGGCTGTACAGGCGGCGTGTGAAATAACGTATATATATAGTACTCGTTCAAGCAAATCAATATCATTATAATAGCATGGGGACCATATTTGCGACGCATATTCTAATTGTGGTCGGACGTAAAGTTACGTAAGCCCGAAGCAAAATTGAACAGTTAGCAGCAAGAAAGCATCGGAATAAGATATTAATCGTTCTATATGCCTTTTTAGACATTGATTCGCAGTTTCAGAGACTTATCAATAATAACACCTAAATCTTCAAAGTGAGCGATGAGAGGGAGGGTTTCCCAATGTAAAGTGTATTTAATGTTCTCTCTTGAATTCCCTAATCGTAACAAACAACATTTCGGTGTAGATATCGAAAGTTGCCATGTATGTGCCCAATTTGCCATATTGTAAAGCGCTTCTTGCAAAAACAAGGAAGTTCGATGGGAATCATTTGGTCGACATTGGATGTATAATTTAACATCATCAGCAAATATCCTACAGTTAACATTAAGCAACACACTAACAATATCATTAATATACAATAAAAATAAAGAAGTACCCAATACACTACCTTGGAGGTCACCTGATGTAACAGGGAAATACCGAGAATAACAATTATTAAGTTTTACCCGACATTTCCGATTTTTCAGAAAAGAATTTAACCAAGCTTTTAATTGATTTGATATGCCAAAAGCCGATAATTTATTAATTTCTTATGGGAAACTGTGTCGAAAGCTTTGGCGAAATCAATATAGACCGCATCTACATAATTTTCGGTGTCAGTGGATACGCACCAGTCATTAACCGATTCTAAAAGTTGAATGCAAGTTGGCCGTTTACCTATAAATCCATGCTGCTGTTTAGATATAAGATTTTTTGATGAAACGTGTCTAAGAATTCGCTGTTGATTACTGACTCCATAATTTTACAGCAATTGGACAACAAGGAAATAGGGCGATAGTTTGTAGGATTGGATGCCGGTCCTTTATTATATACAGCAATTACGTCAGTGCACAGCAAAGTACTTGAAAGTGTCCCACTAACAAAAGATTGTTCAAAAATATGTGATAAGGGGTACATAGAATATCACGCTGTTCTTTACGAAAAAATTGCGGAAAATGATCTGGTACATGACTGTGCTTGCTTTTTAGCTTCCCCATATATTCAAAAACAATGGCTGGTGAAAAAGTGATCCTTGATAGGTTTACACTACGTGAAATATCGTTAATACTATTGACAGTGCCGTCATCCGCAACAAAAACTTTTGAAAAGGGAATCGGCTAATAAGCAGGAACGAATTTGATCATTCGTCTCCAGGGTACCATCGTGTGATCTCAACGTGCTGATACCGCTTTTGAAAAACAGCGATTATTAACATATTTAAAGAGTTTGTTTCGGTCACCTGAATTATAGTCACCTTCCCGTGGTCATATTTGAATCCATGTGGTTTGTTGTTCTGTCCATTGAATTATTCCACGGGCGAAGTGTCGGAGCCAACTCAATGGCTCCCGCAAAGTTGCTCTGAAAGAAAGCTTCTAGGCCAGCAGCAAGAATCCTTACTGTTACACGCCACTGCGATGGAGCCGGGACTTAAAACTGGCTAGAGTGGGGGGTACTAACTAATTTAACACTTTGTGTTCTTTTTTTACGAAAAGCAAAGCTTTCGAGCACCGTTAAATATGCAATTTATATTCGTCAAAATTCCAAACCGCTTGCATTTTTTCCAAAGTTTGCTTTTTACGATGTGAGACGGTTGATATAAGCGAGATATTTACACAACCAATGGGTTCATGTGGTCCTTCACATTGGCTTTCGCTATAGAATTCCTTCTAACGCAGAAGCGATTTTATTGTTATACTGCTGATGTCCTTCAATCCCCCAGTTGTCTAGTGGTAGCGCGCCGAGCTGCAACGCACGATGTCCGTGTTCAAGTTCTGGTCTGGGGCGAGGTCGTCCATGAGGCGGCCGAACCCCTTGCCTTCCACTACTGAAATAGGTTGTTAGTTAACACAAATTATAAATTCGTCGAATTTTTGATTATTTCGTGACTACTTACCGAATACATGGTATGCCGTATCAGAAACCGGTTGGATGACGTCTGTGGTTTTTTACGATTGGTTTAAATGCTTTGCCAAAGCGGTTACTCAACGACCCATTTTACTAGTATTTGATGGTCACATGACGCATGTCTCTATTCCTGTAATTGAACTTGCCATTGAAGAAAACATTATTTTAATCAAGTTGCCCCCACACACCACAAGTCTTATGCAGCCGTTGGACAAATTTGTTCTTATTTTTTTGTTAATAACGAAGAAACACTCCAATCCTGTCCTCAAATGGAACAAAAACTGCGTGTTCGGATTTTTTCGACGCACAGTCGGATTTTTTTTACCTTGGTGGGGAAAAAATCCGAACGAAAAAATAGATATAGCGTCTGCAACAAGGAAGGAAACCAGCTCAAACTTCGGTAAACATTACGTTTGAAACTCCGCTTGCTTTATATATCATTAGCTAAATGCTGGAACTAATCGGTGGGCGAAAATAAAAGTTGACCTTAAATTCGGAATTTTTCCCCTTACTATATATACTGTTTACGTCCCAATGTTTATTCTCCGGAAGTTTTCTGGCTAGCCGATGCTGCTGGTGATTTCCCTTTGGCTTCGCTGGCCGCCTCGCGAGTTTTCGTTCTAGCAGCGTCATTTTCACTTTTTCTCCACAGTTTAGAATGCATAGTCAATAAATGATTCCGAAGATTAATAAGCCCCATTTATGACGATCTGTTCTGCCGCGACAAACTGAGTATGTACAGTCATTACAAAATGCGTTAGATTCATCTTCTTGTATGGTAAAGTAACCCAATATTACCGAACTATCAGCTCTGCATGTCATTACTCATTTTGTAAATAATTTTGAACTTTGTCAATAAAAACCTGTTTCAAAAACAGTGATATATTATCTTCAATTTACATAGCTAAGTAGTCAATCTACATATTCTTGTTTTATCTCCTGTATGCCAGTGGTACCGGTGTCGGTCGCTCAAATGTAATAAACACTGTAAATCAATGTCTAAAAAGGCGAATAGAACGATTGGCCCTCCTTGGATTGGGGGAAAATCAGGGAAGGGGCCCACCATCTTTTCAGGTACCTATAGCCCCCGTAGTCTCTGGACCCCCAATCATCTCTCACCCCCAAAACCGATCTCTTCGAGATCAGGGTCACCCCTTTTCAGGTATAACCTCCGATATGCTGATTCAACATTCTTTTATTTTCGGATTTTTGGGGAATATGGAGGGTTTTCTGGCAATTTTTTTCCTAAAGCATCGCTTTAAGATTCTTCGCCCTAACCCCCCGGGGGGTATTTTTTCCCGCTCTTTCCAATTGAGAAGTCTTCAGGGCTCTATCTCTTAAGGGGGCTTCACCAAGGGGCCATAATTTCAGGGGTCGGAATTTTTTTAAAAATGTGGTTTTTACATTTTTTACCATAACTTTTTATTGGATGGACTGATTTGGCTCAAGTTTGGAAATGAAATAGAAGATCCCATGCGCTATCGAACGGTGTATGGTACGCTCAGGCTTAGGCTTAGTCTAAGGCTTAGGCTTAGTCTAAGTCTAAGGCTTAGTCTAAGGCTTAGGCTTAGTCTAAGGCTTAGGCTTAGTCTAAGGCTTAGTGTAACATTTATATTATCAACATTGTTCCGTTGAAAAACTCTAATAGGGTTAATAATGTTAAATCTGTTATTTGTTGGGCTTAGGCTTAGTCTAAGGCTTAGGCTTAGTATAAGGCTTAGGCTTAGTCTAAGGCTTAGGCTTAGTCTAAGGCTTAGGCTTAGTCTAAGGCTTAGGCTTAGTCTAAGGCTTAGGCTTAGTCTAAGGCTTAGTGTAACATTTATATTATCAACATTGTTCCGTTGAAAAACTCTAATAGGGTTAATAATGTTAAATCTGTTATTTGTTGGGCGTCCGCGGGCAGCCATTACTATATTTAATGTGATTAGTTAATATATTATTGAAATTAGCCTGAAAGTTAAGAAATATATTTTGAATATGGTAACATTTTATATCGTTGAAGTCGTTTCGTGGAGCTCAGTAGTTCGAAAATGGTTTTTCAGCCATAACTAGCTAAAGAGTGAAAATAACATGATAAATAAGGCACGGTTGAATTTGTCTCGTCATTCTGCGTGTATCTATGCTACTTATATTTGCTTCTGCGTGTCTATTTTGCTCATAAAAATTTTTTCTCGATTTTTCAACGTACCCGGTCCCCCTTAGTACTGAGGGCAAAATTTGAAAAATTTCAAAGTTGTTGGAATATGGTTAAATTTAGTACCGTTGAACTCGCCTCGTCGAGCTGAGTCGAATGGTACCAAAATTATCGCTGTACGACGATTCCCTGATTTCCCCCTCCCCAACCCAAGGAGTGCCGAACGATTAATATCTTATTCCGATGTTTTCTTATTTCTAACTGTTCAATTTTGCTTCGGGCTTACGAAACTTACGTCCGACCACAATTAGAATATGCGTCGCAAATTTGGTCCCCATGCTATTATAGTGATATTGAATTGCTTGAACGAGCACAACGTTATTTCACACGCCGCCTGTACAGCCGACTGGGTTGGGCAGAGGCGTCTTACAAAATTAAATTTGGAGTCGCTTGAATTACGTCGGTTACATTCCGACCTTGTTATGATGTATAAAATTTTAAATTATAAAATTGATGCCTGCCAAGATTTATTCGTATTATCCGAGGTTTGACATACGTACTAGGGATCACTCAAAAAAGTGGTGAAAAAGAAATTTAAAACAATATTTCCCTCTATAAAATGGCACATGGAATGGTCGATCTTCCACTGTCACATTTTTTGACATCGTTTCGTCTGACCGCACGCGGCAACAACACCCATTCAAGTTGCGGGCCAAAGTTACACCTCGACTTGACTGTGCACGCTATAGTTTCGCGTAAAGAACAGTGTCTTTCTAGAATAGTCTTCCGTGCGAAGTGGTTACGGCTCCTTCAATTAACAGCTTCAAGCGTCTACTTCACTCCTCAGGATGGCTGCCACCAATCTAACAGTGACTCTGGCTGCTGCTGTTCCTGCCGAAAATATTCATTATAGGCACGTCAAGTCGGTTGGTCAATCAATCAATCATTGCACTCAATCATTCATTAATCAACCACACATTCAATGTGTTGCCGAAAGATCGGCATGGCTCTTTCTCGATAACGTCTTCTAAACCCTCACCAGTACAGATATGCAAGTCGAGGAAGAGCATATCTGGTGAGTTAAAACAAATACTTAAAGGCACGCGTTTTCAGTTCGTGCCATAGACGCGTGGAATTCATTACTGCAGTTTATTGGGAGCAAACCTCTTATAGACGCCCTAGCACTAAAGCGTTTAAAAACGGCTTGAAAGAAGTTAATCTAACATCGTTCTTACCTTATGATAGAAACCTATAAGCTGTAAAATGAATAACCCCCTTGCTGATTCTCTTTTTATTCAATTGCATACCCTTTTCTTATAATGTCTTCACTGTGAATTAATATATCATTTGTTCTACCTAACAGGCACTTCTGCAACTTTTAGGGGTGTATTTTTGAATAAATTTTTGTTGTTGACGAGAAAACCGAGAAATGAAAATTAACGGTAAACGTAAGAATCGTCTGCAGCACCACGTGCACGAAGTTAACTCAATCGTAGTGATTTATTGCAGAAAATATACACTTATACACAGCATAATCATGTGCATAACATAATAGCTAAAATGAATGGGTAGCTAAAAAGTATGATGCAACTGTTTCATGATCATATCAGTGATTTGGCAAGCAGCGACCTTCAGTACGGACGGCACGGCACATACTCTTACTTTAATATTTTTTTCTATTTATGTGGTTATGTGGCACAGTGATTAAAACGCAGGTCTCATGATCATGCGGTCACGTTTTTGATCCTAATTCAGTGGATAAACTTCTTGGGGAAGAATATTCATAAATAAATTATAGCATAACAGGAGTAGTTTTTGTTATTCCGTGTTTGCGAGATGTTAGCGACTGAAGGGCATTGTAAAAGGTCATTTTTATTGTCCAAAATGTTCAGAGTTATTTATTGTCCAAAATGTAAGAGGGTTTAGAGGTGCTTGCCTTACCGTGGCAAAAATCGCACCCCTCCCAAATTACGTTTGAACTTGTCCAAGTTCTCTGAGAGCACAATCGCGCTGTCAAGTTGGTTCCACGGCACGATGATCCGACAAGTGAAAAAATGGCTACGTACGTTCGTACGCGCATACGGACGAAACAGCTTCATCTCGTGGCCTCGTAAGGCGCGATGTCGTCGGGAAAAATGGTTGTCAGGGTTGAGCACAGTCTCGCGGTTGAGGATTTTGTACGTATTAACCATATCGATGGTCTCGCGGCGGCATTTATGAGTGGACACTTCGTGAAAATCAACGTCGGGCGACAAACGGAGGCACCGGGGCTGGATTCTTTCGAGACGCTCGATGCCGACGTTATACTGTGGAGACCAAACAGCGGCAGCAAACTCGATCAATGGGTGCACGAGACCCTTGTACAGCGGTACGATGACAGCCGGGTCACGGGACGCCAAAGTCCGACTCATCAGATCGATACGCCGATTGGACGTCGATTCGATGTTGTCGATATGTTCGTTGAAACGAAGGTTGTCCACAATGGTGACGCCAAGATCGCGCACTGATGGGGCATGCTGGATGTCGCCTCCTTGCAATCGATATCTCACTGAAAAGCGCTGCTGCTCGTATCCGAAGAAGGGCACACTTAGACGGTTTCAGGTCGAGGAGCCACGTGCGACACCAGGCAGCGACAGTGGCCAGATCAGCTTGTAGCATGTACGTTGAAATTTCCCCAAATATGACTCAAAATAACAGGCTTAAAACATGTTATGAACAAGCATACGTATATTGGTGTAGTCTAAAAAGCGCTGCGAATTCCACACGTAGTATTTCTCTGCCGTCCACTGAGGGATCTTGGCGAAGGTTACGACAGGAGAAACTTAAAAGCAAGGATAAACTCTTCATAAAATTTAGACTGTACTGTAAAATTTCACAAGAACTGTTCAAGCTATGACAGTGAAGTGTGGATTACATGATTATATACACATAAAGTTGCTGCATTTGGGAGATGTTGAACACATTGAAAATCCCCTAACGTTGTATGGCAAAAGTAGACACCATGACGACAGGCATAATAACGAATCCTATCATAAGTCCACTTCTCAAAGATTATACTAAGCATCACATCAAGTCACAGTATACAAAATATCTTGGACAGACCAAAAACCAAAAAATCTACGTATACAGAAACCCAACCTAAGGAACTACAAAGACAACACAAAAAACCCTAAACTAGCTAATAATTGGCTTTATAAAAGACCCATGGAGCAATTTATTTATTCCAAGCTCCAAAATATATTCAGTTATAAAAAAATTATGCTTTTATGAAAATATATAGTATCTGTTGATTAATTGCTTAATATTAATATCCCGCATTTGTCACAGAACACATTGCAACGCGGGAAGAAAAAGCCAATTGTCGTGCGGCGCGCGATTGCATGTGCGTTGTCATTCGCTCCATTTGTACAGGTTCTTAAACAAACCATAACTGCTCAAACATAACGTAATGGCTAAGAATAACAAAAGTCATATTTAGCATCTTTATAACGTAAAACACACGCCTGCTTTCACAAACAACAAAAATAAAATGAAAGAAATTTGAAAAAATCTATTCTGAGAAAAATAAAACCGTACCATATTCAGGCTCGCACCGGTCCTGGGAGATTTAGCACAAAAAGCATTGTCTTGAAAAGTTGCAGACAGCGATGATTGTATTCACTGTACTAAAACCAAAATATTGAATAAGCATCAGCGCCTAGCACGAAATGAATAACCAAGCAACCGAAGACAGACAGATATCTCAGAAAATCAAATGATCACAGAGCATAAACCCATTTAAAACCTAAAGAAAAGGCAAGAACTATTCGTGGCGGATTGTAGAAAACCAAATTATTGTATTCCAGCTTACAGAAAAATATAATCTGCAACATGCTTGGTGGACTGTACGCGATATATATATAACCTAACAAATGAAGACAGGCTACACAATTCTTTAAATCATGTTTTACGAAATTTCAAAAATTGGTTTCAAAAAAAGATCACCGTTCCATATTCAGGCTCGCAGCGGCCCTGGGAGAGGCACCACAAAAAGTATTGTTCTGAAAAGTTGTAGATCTCATGATTGTATTCAGTGTACTAAAACATATATATAGAACATTCTTGATGCCTACCATGCAATACATAACCCAGCAACCGAACACAGTCTATATCCTGGAAATCGTTTTCATCGACCCTAAACACATGTAAAAACTCTGAAAAAGACATGAACCATTCGCGGCGACTTGTAAATAACCAAATTGTCGTTTCGTACTTCTAGGCACTTACGCGTTTATCAATATTTGCCGTTCCCTTGTTTTCATTTATCTACATCCCATCGTTGTCCATGTGCTTACAACCTAATATCTTCCCGCCTTCCTGCGCTTTGTAGTTTCAGTCTCCAAAATGTCACAGTTTCTCAAGTTTTTATTTTCCAAGGGTTTTTCACTTTCATAGTCTACCGTTTCCCGATATTTTCCAGCTGCTCCCAATCCAACATTGTAGCGTTTTTCAATATTTCCATTTTGCCAACTTTTCAACATTTTTCCATCTCCGTACTCTCTATTTAACTAGCTTTTTGGTGTCAAAAACGCTTCCTTTTTTCTGTTTTGCAACGTTCTCACATGAAAAGTTTCCCCAGTTGTACCAGTTTTGCGTTTCTCAAGTGTGTGATTTCTTAGCATGGTAGGCATCAAGAATGTTCTATATATATGTTTTAGTACACTGAATACAATCATGAGATCTACAACTTTTCAGAACAATACTTTTTGTGGTGCCTCTCCCAGGGCCGCTGCGAGCCTGAATATGGAACGGTGATCTTTTTTTGAAACCAATTTTTGAAATTTCGTAAAACATGATTTAAAGAATTGTGTAGCCTGTCTTCATTTGTTAGGTTATATATCGCGTACAGTCCACCAAGCATGTTGCAGATTATATTTTTCTGTAAGCTGAATACGATAATTCGGTTTTCTACAATCCGCCACGAATAGTTCTTGCCTTTTCCATAGGTTTTAAATGGGTTTAGGCTCGGTGAACATGATTTCCAGAATATAGTCTGTCTTCGGTTGCTGGGTTATTCATTGCGTGCTAGGCATCAAGCATGGTCAATATATTGGTTTTAGTACAGTGAATACAATCATCGCAGTCTGCAACTTTTCAGAACAATACTTTTTGTGCTAAATCTCCCAGGACCGGTGCGAGCCTGAATATGGTACGGTGATCTTTTTCTAGGAATAAATTATTCAAATTTCGTCATTTTATAAATGTGTTTGTGAAAGCAGGCGTGTGTTTTACGTTATAAAGATGCTAAATACGACTGTGTTATCCTAGCCATTACGTTATGTTTGAGCAGTTATGGTTCGTTAAAGAACCTACAAATGGAGCGAATGACAACGCACATGCAATCGCACGCCGCACGACAATCATTTACTGCCCGCGTTGCAATGTGTTCTGTGACAAATGCGGGATATTAATATTAAGCAATTAATCAACAGATACTATATATTTTCATAAAAGCATAATTTTTTTATAACTGAATATATTTTGGAGCTTGGAATAAATAAATTGCTCCATGGGTCTTTTATAAAGCCAATTATTAGCTAGTTTAGGGTTTTTTGTGTTGTCTTTGTAGTTCCTTAGGTTGGGTTTCTGTATACGTAGATTTTTTGGTTTTTGGTCTGTCCAAGATATTTTGTATACTGTGACTTGATGTGATGCTTAGTATAATCTTTGAGAAGTGGACTTATGATAGGATTCGATTTCTGTGCCTGTCGTCATGGTGTCTACTTTTGCCATACAACGTTAGGGGATTTTCAATGTGTTCAACATCTCCCAAATGCAGCAACTTTATGTGTATATAATCATGTAATCCACACTTCACTGTCATAGCTTGAACAGTTCTTGTGAAATTTTACAGTACAGTCTAATTTTATGAAAAGTTTATCCTTGCTTTTAAGTTTCTCCTGTCGTAACCTTCGCCAAGATCCCTCAGTGGACGGCAGAGAAATACTACGTGTGGAATTCGCAGCGCTTTTTAGACTACACCAATATACGTATGCTTGTTCATAACATGTTTTAAGCCTGTTATTTTGAGTCATATTTGGGGAAATTTCAACGTACATGCTACAAGCTGATCTGGCCACTGTCGCTGCCTGGTGTCGCACGTGGCTCCTCGACCTGAAACCGTCCAAGTGTGCCCTTCTTCGGATACGAGCAGCAGCGCTTTTCAGTGAGATATCGATTGCAAGGAGGCGACATCCAGCATGCCCCATCAGTGCGCGATCTTGGCGTCACCATTGTGGACAACCTTCGTTTCAGCGAACATATCGACAACATCGAATCGACGTCCAATCGGCGTATCTGATCTGATGAATCGGACTGGCGTCCCGTGACCCGGCTGTCATCGTACCGCTGTACAAGGGTCTCGTGCACCCATTGATCGAGTTTGCTGCTGCTGTTTGGTCTCCACAGTATAACGTCGGCATCGAGCGTCTCGAAAGAGAGCCCGGTGCCTCCGTTTGTCGCCCGACGTTGATGTTCACGAAGTGTCCACTCTTAAATGCCGCCGCGAGACCATCGATATGGTTAATACGTACAAAATCCTCAACCGCGAGACTGTGCTCAACCCTGACAACCATTTTCCCCGACCACATCGCGCCTTACGAGGCCACGAGATGAAGCTGTTTCGTCCGTATGCGCGTACGAACGTACGTAGCCATTTTTTCACTTGTCGGATCATCGTGCCGTGGAACCAACTTGACAGCGCGATTGTGCTCTCAGAGAACTTGGACAAGTTCAAACGTAATTTGGGAGGGGTTCGATTTTTGCCACGGTAAGGCAAGCACCTCTAAACCCTCTTACATTTTGGACAATAAATAACTCTGAACATTTTGGACAATAAAAATGACCTTTTACAATGCCCTTCAGTCGCTAACATCTCGCAAACACGGAATAACAAAAACTACTCCTGTTATGCTATAATTTATTTATGAATATTCTTCCCCAAGAAGTTTATCCACTGAATTAGGATCAAAAACGTGACCGCATGATCATGAGACCTGCGTTTTAATCACTGTGCCACATAACCACATAAATAGAAAAAAATATTAAAGTAAAGTATGTGCCGTGCCGTCCGTACTGAAGGTCGCTGCTTGCCAAATCACTGATATGATCATGAAACAGTTGCATCATACTTTTTAGCTACCCATTCATTTTAGCTATTATGTTATGCACATGATTATGCTGTGTATAAGTGTATATTTTCTGCAATAAATCACTACGATTGAGTTAACTTCGTGCACGTGGTGCTGCAGACGATTCCTACGTTTACCGTTAATTTTCATTTCTCGGTTTTCTCGTCAACAACAAAAATTTATTCAAAAATACACCCCTAAAAGTTGCAGAAGTGCCTGTTAGGTAGAAGAAATGATATATTAATTCACAGTGACGACATTATAAGAAAAGGGTATGCAATTGAATAAAAAGAGAATCAGCAAGGGGTTATTCATTTTACAGCTTATAGGTTTCCATCATAAGGTAAGAACGATGTTAGATTAACTTCTTTCAAGCCGTTTTTAAACGCTTTAGTGCTAGGGCGTCTATAAGAGGTTTGCTCCCAATAAACTGCAGTAATGAATTCCACGCGTCTATGGCACGAACTGAAAACGCGTGCCTTTAAGTATTTGTTTTAACTCACCAGATATGCTCTTCCTCGACTTGCATATCTGTACTGGTGAGGGTTTAGAAGACGTTATCGAGAAAGAGCCATGCCGATCTTTCGGCAACACATTGAATGTGTGGTTGATTAATGAATGATTGAGTGCAATGATTGATTGATTGACCAACCGACTTGACGTGCCTATAATGAATATTTTCGGCAGGAACAGCAGCAGCCAGAGTCACTGTTAGATTGGTGGCAGCCATCCTGAGGAGTGAAGTAGACGCTTGAAGCTGTTAATTGAAGGAGCCGTAACCACTTCGCACGGAAGACTATTCTAGAAAGACACTGTTCTTTACGCGAAACTATAGCGTGCACAGTCAAGTCGAGGTGTAACTTTGGCCCGCAACTTGAATGGGTGTTGTTGCCGCGTGCGGTCAGACGAAACGATGTCAAAAAATGTGACAGTGGAAGATCGACCATTCCATGTGCCATTTTATAGAGGGAAATATTGTTTTAAATTTCTTTTTCACCACTTTTTTGAGTGATCCCTAGTACGTATGTCAAACCTCGGATAATACGAATAAATCTTGGCAGGCATCAATTTTATAATTTAAAATTTTATACATCATAACAAGGTCGGAATGTAACCGACGTAATTCAAGCGACTCCAAATTTAATTTTGTAAGCCGATCATTGTAAGACGCCTCTGCCCAACCCAGTCGGCTGTACAGGCGGCGTGTGAAATAACGTTGTGCTCGTTCAAGCAATTCAATATCACTATAATAGCATGGGGACCAAATTTGCGACGCATATTCTAATTGTGGTCGGACGTAAGTTTCGTAAGCCCGAAGCAAAATTGAACAGTTAGAAATAAGAAAACATCGGAATAAGATATTAATCGTTCGGCACTCCTTGGGTTGGGGATGGGGAAATCAGGGAATCGTCGTACAGCGATAATTTTGGTACCATTCGACTCAGCTCGACGAGGCGAGTTCAACGGTACTAAATTTGACCATATTCCAACAACTTTGAAATTTTTCAAATTTTGCCCTCAGTACTAAGGGGGACCAGGTACGTTGAAAAATCGAGAAAAATTTTTTATGAGCAAAATAGACACGCAGAAGCAAATATAAGTAGCATAGATACACGCAGAATGACGAGACAAATTCAACCGTGCCTTATTTATCATGTTATTTTCACTCTTTAGCTAGTTATGGCTGAAAAACCATTTTCGAACTACTGAGCTCCACGAAACGACTTCAACGATATAAAATGTTACCATATTCAAAATATATTTCTTAACTTTCAGGCTAATTTCAATAATATATTAACTAATCACATTAAATATAGTAATGGCTGCCCGCGGACGCCCAACAAATAACAGATTTAACATTATTAACCCTATTAGAGTTTTTCAACGGAACAATGTTGATAATATAAATGTTACACTAAGCCTTAGACTAAGCCTTAGACTAGGCCTAAGCCTTAGACTAAGCCTAAGCCTTAGACTAAGCCAAAGCCTTAGACTAAGCCTAAGCCTTAGACTAAGCCAAAGCCTTAGACTAAGCCTAAGCCTTAGACTAAGCCAAAGCCTTAGACTAAGCCTAAGCCTTAGACTAAGCCTAAGCCTTAGACTAAGCCTAAGCCTTAGACTAAGCCTAAGCCTTAGACTAAGCCAAAGCCTTAGACTAAGCCTAAGCCTTAGACTAAGCCTAAGCCTTAGACTAAGCCTAAGCCTTAGACTAAGCCTAAGCCTTAGACTAAGCCTAAGCCTTAGACTAAGCCTAAGCCTTAGACTAAGCCTAAGCCTTAGACTAAGCCTAAGCCTTAGACTAAGCCTAAGCCTTAGACTAAGCCTAAGCCTTAGACTAAGCCTAAGCCTTAGACTAAGCCTAAGCCTTAGACTAAGCCTAAGCCTTAGACTAAGCCTAAGCCTTAGACTTAGACTAAGCCTTAGACTTAGACTAAGCCTAAGCCTTAGACTAAGCTTTAGACTAAGCCTAAGCCTTTTGTTGTGGCTGTTAAATTTTCCGCGACCTTTTGGTCGCTGTACGTGTCTGCTTTTTTCTGGCTGATCTCTTGGTCTCTTATTTCTCATGCCTAAATGTTTCTCTCTTTTCTTTTGTTTTTCGTTCGTCTATCGTTCTATAGCCGAGTGATCCTCACTGAGCGCCTGTCTGCTATTAAAGTATTAATTAAATATTAGTAATAATAATAATTGTAATAACAGTAAATATATATAAAGCGCAAGGAATATAGAATTCGACAATACGTATATCAATATATAAACATGTAAGAACTATGCATAAAATAAAGACAAACTCCGACTAAAATTCGTAAGTTTTACGAATTTTAGTTATACGTAAGTAAGTAGGTATGTAGCGGGACAGGGAGTAGGTTTGGAGACTGGTAGTAGTTTCGAGGGATCCCAGCCGAGCGTATTTTTGCGAAGGGTTATTCCCTAAGGGGTGCCCTGCCTCCAGCCTCGGTATAGGTCCAATCCCGTGGTCCGCACCCTCCTCGGGACGTCTGACAGGAGGACCTGGTCTGATGAAATTTTGGGCCCAAGAGAACTTCCGGGGCTTCCCGTTTTCTTGCGGAAAATTTTGTTTTATTTGCATGTGTGTCTTGTATAACCATTGAATTGTATTTATCTTTTGTTTGGTTACTTCAATTGCTGTGGAGACCGAGTAATCTTTCTCTTTTTCGCATTCGTGTAATTGGGAAATTGGGAAAACGGAAATTTGAAACGGAGAAATTGTATCGGGAAATAAGGAAATAGGGAAATTGACAAATCGGGAAAACAGAAATTGGGAAACGGAGAAATTGTAGCGGGAAATTGGGAAATCGAGAAAGCAGAAATTGGGAAACGGAGAAATTGTATCGGGGAATTGTGAAATCCGGAAAACGCGAAATCGGGAAATTGGGAAATCGGGAAAACAGAAATTGGGAAACGGAGAAATTGTATGGGCAAATCGGGAAATCAGGAAATTGGAAA
>JASANE010013413.1:0-66119 GCA_030248225.1 Trileptium ribeirensis | reverse complement strand
CTGGCTGTATCAAATTGATCGCGCTTTGGATTGAATCGCGTTCAATTTGCATCGGTTCGTTCTTTTTTTTCACCGAATTGTTGGTTATTTGCATCGCCGTGGTGTCGGTTTGCACTATGTCGCATTTGATTTGTAGCTAATTCGCTTTGCTTTGCACCGATTTGATCATTATTTGCACCGTATTGATCTTTGTTTGTATTATATCGATGTTGATTTGCACCGGATTGGCTTAGGGTTGCACTGTATTCGTTCGGGTTTGCACCGATTTCGCTTGAATTTGTGCCGAACACGTTTGTGTTTGTACCGATTTGATTGTAGATTTTACACCTAATTGATTATGGTTTGCTTGGAATTGTATTTGGTTCGGGCTAATTCCTTTTTATATTTGAACCGAATTGATCAGGATTTGCATCGAATCAGTTTTGATTTGCATAATTTGCGTTAGTTTCACACCGTATTGATCACCGTTTGTATCTAATTGATCTCGGTTTCCATTACGACGCGTTTAATATGCACCGATTGTTTCCAAACTTGCACTGCTTTGGTCTTGGTTTGCATCGAGTCGATTTTTATTTACATTGTATTGCGCCTGGTTTGCGTCGAATTGGTCTCGAATTCCACGCAAGTCACGAAAGCACGCAGTTATTTGAGTGGAAATCAGTACAAGTAAACAAAAAGCATAATAGAAAATATAACGGCGAGCGCGCATTATTTGCGCACCAAAATCGGTCAAGATAAATCAAGACTGACATACGAACTAAAACACAACTTAAATATATATAATATGTTAGCTAATAACAAGCATTGAGCGAAAATATGTATATAAATTAGTTAATAATAATTATTAGTATAAAAATCTATAAATATCCGGGTTTTAGAAGGTTGTAGGAATGGGGGTTATATAAT
The DNA here is from genome assembly GCA_030248225.1 of Trileptium ribeirensis. Classification (NCBI taxonomy): domain Eukaryota; kingdom Metazoa; phylum Nematoda; class Enoplea; order Enoplida; family Thoracostomopsidae; genus Trileptium; species Trileptium ribeirensis. The sequence goes on along the minus strand of JASANE010013413.1, from coordinate 65,213 downwards.
AATAAAATTTGTGAATTGTTGGATTTATAGTTTTGGGATGCGGTTTTGGGTCATTTTGGAGTAGTTGGGTATGCTTGCGCCCAGGAACCCCCTTTGTAGCTTGGGAAACCCCCAGCAGCAACAAAAACCATAATTAACAAAATTTAAGGTTGTAGGAAAATGTTGGATGGGGACCATATAAAAATAATTCTTGAAAAAACCCCATTTTGGTTTTGGGTGGGGTTGGGCCCGGACATCCCTTTTGTAGCCTGTTATTTTGGGTTGTTTGGATGGGAGTAGGGTTGCACTAGGAATTGTTATGACTGCTATCGGTTATTAAATTGGACGGGAGTCGTCACCAGAAGATGTGGCGTTCAAGATGTGGCCAGTTAGTAGTATGCCGCCGGACGCAATGGTTGTATTTTTTCTTGGCGCGTGCCTATTCCTTATTCGGCGACATATTCCGTTTAGTGCGACACATAACTTACTCGAGTTGCTCTGATATTAAGATAGTTAATCAACAAAGCCGTTAATAAAGCGTTTATTCCAAGCTAATAACAAATATGTAGGCAAAATTATTTAGCACTCAGATGGAAATTAGACACGACAACCTAACGCAGTGTTTGAGCGCAGGTTGAGTATTTTAGGTAGTTATCTAGTAAGTTAGCGTTAGGTAAGACTAATTACAAGTTTCCTCTTTTTAGGCTCGTACGTGTGGTTTCCTGACGCCTGACGCCGTGCGGTTATTTAATTACCTTAACCTCTTCCTTAGTGTTATGGCGATCGACAATTAGAGAACATTCTGCAAACTCTAGAAACTTCTAGAACATTCCATAGCGTCATTCCCAGAACCTTTTATGACGACAATTGAAGAATCTTCCAGAACGTTCGATCACATGATCACATGTTCGAGAATGTGCCATGAGAACATAAAAGCTAATGTCGATACAGTAACGCATGACTTCTTTCAGGGCATTTGTTACGTTTGTTTCAATCAACTCCATTCGTGTTTTTCCGTGTTTGTGTGTTAATAAACGTTTACTTCAAGTCCCGTTGCTGTGTTTTTCATTCACACACTCGGAGATACAACAGGGATTTTTGGCGCACTGAGTAGGATCCGTCCTCGACGTTTCGGTCAAAGACTCGTTTCGTTCAACTCACGTCTTCCCCGATTGCCGAAAGGTCAAACACCGAATTCATCATGTCAGAGATTTCTCAGCTCATCGCCATGACGCAAAAGCAACTGGATGCTCAAGAGAAGCGACATCAAGAACAAATGGAGGCTATGATCAAACTGCTACAACCGGGCGTCCAAACAAACGCCGGAGCCACCACCATGCTTTCTCTAATTCCGAATATTCCTGATCTTGAGCCGTTCGACTCAACGTCCGAACTTTGGCCAGACTACTGGGATCGACTTCAAACCTTCGCTGGAGCACATTCCGTGTCGGACAGCAAGATGGTCCAGATTTTCCTGACCAATCAATCCAAAGAGCTCTACCGCCTGCTTGGAAAGCTCGCGCGTCAACAAAGTCCTCCAAAGGCCATCAACGATCTTGTTATGGACGATATCGTTGACTTAATGAAGAACCAGTACTATCCCAGACGTTTTGTCATCCATGAAAGATTAAAGTTTTGGAGCGACATGCGACGGAAGCCGGGTGAAACCCTACAGGAGCTTGCGGCTCGCATCCGCCAAGATGCCGCAACGTGCGACTTTGCCTCAATCAAAGATCCTCAGGACGAAGCACTCCGGTCACGCTTCATTTGCTCCGTCAGTAACGAAGCCGTTCTGAAGGCCTTATTCAAAGTCAAAGATGACGAGCGCGATTTCGCCAGGGCGGTTCAAATTGCCGTTGAAACGGAAGATGCTGCAAAAGTCGCCAAAGAAACGGTGCATGGCGTCAAACCAAAGCCGGTCAACAAGGTTCATCAGCAGCGCACATCCGAAACAAAGGTAAAAGAAAAAAGCATTTCCGACCGGAAGAAACCCCGATTTCCGTGTCCTCGCTGTGGGAAGAATAATCATCACGCGTCCGAATGCCGTTTTATCAACACGGATTGCAACTTCTGTGGGATAAAGGGCCATCTGGAAAAGGTTTGTTGCAAGATGATTACAAGCGCTCAAAGCAAGTCTTCCGTTAAAAAGATTCAAAAAGTTCAAATGGTCACCAGCAACAGTTCCTTAACCAAGTTGGAACAATCCGTCAAAATTCATGACAAACCCATACGAATGGAAAGCGACACAGCGACAACTGGCAACTTCATCTCCAAGCAAAATTGGGAGAAGCTGGGTCGCCCAAATCTGGTCGATTCCTTGTGGAAGTTCGAATCTGCCAGTAAGCACAATTCGCCAATGCTTGGAACTTTTGTCGCACGCACCCAGGCTCAGGATTCTAAGGAGCAACCGGAAGTACAATTCACGGTGTCTGAGATCCCGGGCCTTAACCTGCTGGGACTCAACGCCGTAAAGAAATCGGCATTTCGATTGACGAGATCATCAACCTCACTGGTGAGTGCAACGCGGTTTTCAGTCATTTGAAACCGGATGTCCAACTTCAGCAACGTTGTCAAAACCTGTGCCAGGAATTTCCCAACCTTTGGAAACCGGACTGGGCGGCCTAAAGGATTACCAGTTGGAAGTTAAATTCGAGGACAATTCCGAGCCAATCTTCCGTAAACTTCGTCCAGTCCCTTGCGCCCTCAAGCCGGACCTCGAAGAAGGCCTACAGAAAAGAGATAGAAAAAGGCGTCTGGGAACCCGTGCAATTTTGTGATTATGGAACCCCGTGGTACCTATCAAGAAAACGCTATTTCCAGGAAACAAAAACCCAAGTTGCAGGTTTGTGGCGATTATTCCGTTACAGTCAACACTCAACTGGAAGAGCATCGACACCCACTGCCTTTGCCGGAGGATCTAATGCAAAGACTCGGAGGTGGATACGGGTTTACCAAAATCGACTTGGCTGATGCCTACAGTCAAATCTCGTTGGGTCCAATCAGTCAACCACGACTGGCTCTTAGTACACATAAAGGAGTTCTTCTACAGAAGCGTCTTCCTTTTGGGATCAAGTCTGCTGCCGGCTACTTTCAGCAAATCATGGAACAACTGACCTAGGATTTACCTGGTGTAGTTGTCTACCTGGACGATTTGTTGGTCAGCGGGAAGGACGCCGAAGACCACTTTAACAATTTACGACGTTTGCTCAATCGTCTCGAGGCAAAGGTCTTCGTTGTCGACTGGAGAAATGTCCATTCGCTCAACCTTTTGTGGAGTATCTGGGTCACTACCTCTCTCACGAGGGAATCGCCAAGGGCCCCAAAGTGGATGATGTCGTCAAGATGCCAGCCCCAACAGACGTTTCCAGCCTGAAAGCGTTCCTTGGATCCGTACAATTCTACGCCAAATTTTTGCGACCTAATTTCTCGACACTCGCAGAGCCGCTGTATGCTTTAACAAAGAAGCATTCCAAATGGATTTGGGAGCATGACCAAAAAGCGGCATTCCAGAAACTGAAGGACTTGCTCTGCTCCGAAAATGTCCTCTTGCATTTCAACAGCCAACTACCTCTGGGTTTGGCTTGTGACGCGTCAAAAGTTGGAATTGGAGCGGTTCTTTTTCATCGCTATCCCGACGGCAGTGAACGTCCCATCTTCAATGTTTCTAAAACGCTCACCCATACACAAAGAAATTACAGCCAAATCCAGAAAGAAGCGTTGGCAATTGTGTTCGGTCTGAAAAAGTTTTCCCAGTACCTTTATAGAAGAAGGTTTATTCTGGTAACTAATCATCGACCGCTCAAAGCGGTCTTTGGCCCGGGCAAAGAAGCCCCACTTTTGGCCGCAAATCGCCTAGCTCGATGGGCATTGCTGTTAAACCAGTTCGACTACAGTGTTGAATTCCGCAAAACAAAGGATCATGCAAACGCTGACGCACTCAGCCGTTTTCCATTGTCCGAAGACGTCTCCTTCGACGAGGAAGAGATTGAGGACGATGCCGAAATGGCTTTTCCAATACAACACGTGGAAGACAAGTTGACACCGGCTAATCAAGGTTCGTTAGTACGAGAGTCTGCGAAAGACCCTGTTCTTTCAACGGTGCTCAATTTTATACGTGAAGGATGGCTACCAAAAAGAAGCGATGAAGGCTCGGAGATGCAACATTTCCGACAAATTTCTGTCTGCTGTTCAATGTCCATCTGCAACGGTTGCCTGGTTCACGGAACAAGAGTTGTGATTCCAACCTCCATGGAACGTCGCGTCCTGGGACTGTTACACATTAGACACTTTGGGATGCATCGGATGAAGAGTCTTGCTCGCACGTCCGTCTACTGGCCCAACATTGACGAAGACATTGAGGCCACCTGCCGTCATTGTGTGCCATGCGGAGAACATCAAAACAAACCAGCAAAACCTCCCGTACATCCTTGGATGTTGCCTGAAAAACCGTGGAGCCGAGTTCACATGGATCACGCCATTAATTTCATGGGCTTCAACTGGTTACTGCTCACAGACGCTTACTCCAAGTATCCTTGCATTCATCCTACACAAGCTGTGACCGCCAAGGCTACAATTGTCCTTCTGGAGCAAGATTTTGCTCACTTCGGATATCCACACACGTTGGTGACCGATAATGCAACAGCATTCCAGTCTGAAGAATTCAAAGCCTGGTGTCAAGAAAGTGGGATCACTCACCTTACAGGAGCTCCCTACCACCCGGCTACCAATGAGTCGGCGGAGACTGGTACAAACTTTCAAACAGGCACTTCTGAAGTCCAACCTTCCTCCGAGAAAAGCCCTTCAAGAGTTCCTCATGCAGTTTCGTCGTACTCCAAATTCCTCAGGATACTTGCCAAGTGAACTATTGCATTTACGCCAAATTCGGACAAAGGTTGATACGCTGCTTCCCTCTCCTGCTCACAGAGGACAAGGCAGACAATCCAGAGAGGCAACAAAGTCAGATTCGGGTATCAAAGATTATCCGGTCGCACAAAGTTGGAGATCCGGTCTGCACGCTATACTTTGGGCCAAGAAGAGCAAATCAAGGTCGTTGGATTCCAGCATTTGTCGTCAAACGAAAAGGAGCCCGCACCTTTAACATTTGAGTCTAGCCAAAAGGTCCAACATAGAGAAGACATCTGGAACAACTACAACCAAGGCATGTCTCGGAGGACGACACCGAACCTGGATCAAATCCCACCGTTTCTCCATCTCTTCCGCCCCGCAGCGTCTCCAGTGCAACTCCTATTAATAGGGACATTCAGATCAAAAACAACACCGTCCAGGAGTACGGTCCCCACAATCCAAGACGCTTCAATCGCACTCAAAAGTATGTTCAAAGATTTTCTCATTTACGCTGAAAGTCAGGCTAGTTGCGGAGGTCTTATGGCGATCGACAATTAGCGAACATTCCAGAACGTTCGGCAAAGTCTAGAAACTTCTAGAACATTCCATAACGTCATTCCCAGAACCTTCCAGAACTTTTTATGACGACAATTGAAGAATCTTCCAGAACGTTCGATCACATGATCACATACTCGAGAATGTTCCATGAGTAAATAAAAGCTAATGTCGAAACAGCAACGTATGACTTCTTTCAGGGCATTTGTTACGTTTGTTTCATTCAACTCCATTCGTGTTTCCCGTGTTTGTGTGTTAATAAGCGTTTACTTCAAGTCCCGTTGTCTGTGTTTTTTCATTCACACACTCGGAGATACAACACTTAGAATTGCGCTGATACGTTCCTTAAATCCAACAGTATCCGGACGGCTTACTGATGGATATTACTCCTCTGATTAAGACTCTTGTAAGTTGGTACGTAGGCCTCCCGACTGCTGACCTGCTTATGCGTCGTTCACATTAAGATGCGTGCACTCACTGCACACGGTTACGCGAGAACCGCAGTGCTCGTTACGCTGCAGTTGTCGTTACGTTGTAATGACAATGTTATCAGCCGCTACAAGTTTCGTGCAACAGCTGACATTTCTGAAAGATGCTTGTAGCGACTATATCAATTGATGTTACGCTGCTTGTAACAACATTGTTTAAAGTTGCACGCGCAGTGTAACGACAACAAAGATCGTCGCACGATGGTGTAACGAGAAATATAACATGTTTGTACTGCAGCTGTAACATGGGGCAGGGGGGGTTGGGAGTCGGTGTCTCATCCCGCTACCCTTCCCCCGAGCATGTATGTACTTAACATATTCAAGCCTAGGACTGCACAGATTGTTCGTTCAATCGAAGTAACCGGGACCCTGGGTCATTTCCAGAAAACATTCAAAAAAATTAAAATTGAGCAAACATTGTAAACAAGCCTAAACATTTTAACCTAAAATCTCTCATGAAACAACCTTAGAATTTAAGTTGTTTTGCGATATGATTAATATTTGCTCAACTTGACTCCTCTGCCGCATACTTCATATGAAGTAAGCTAAAGAATTTGAAGCGTTACAAAATTGCCATCTTATTCCCACACTTGGAATCAAGACACCATTGAGGAAGAAATTGAAAACGGTTTCAAAAGCTTTAAATATTGGCAAATTGTATATACGCTATTTCCGTCAATGAAATTGAATTTCGGACTATTATGTTTTGACTGATAATCGACGCAAAACGAAACTTTTGCAAAATATGCATTTTTATCACTGTCGAACGCTTTTGATCTCTCAAAGCGTTGTCTTTTAGCCGGGTTTTCTTCACGAAACAGAGACGTGACTGACTTAACCGTTATGTACGATGTCAACATCCAACACTCGCATAGTTAACAATTAATATATTGGGTACATACATTTTGAGAAATTTCTGATGAGAGTAGCACTACAACACGTTCTTGCACAATTTATTGCACGCGGCTTTTCCAAAACAAATTGCTGAATGACATTTCCAGTTGTTCGATATTATCGACAGCATTTATATATGCTCATTTCTTCAAAGAGCCTTTATTCAAAATATAAATTGATAAATATACACTTTGAACTTATAAATTTAGACAATAAACATTAGATATATATTAGAAATATATCAAATAATGAGATAACAATTGTTAAAATCCATCAGTGACTCGAGCCGCATTTATATACATAGATTTATTGCGCTGTGCTGTTACAATTTGCGAAAGCATTATGCATGAGTAAACTTAAGCTGCGCCCCTTACCATCCTCTTTTGACAAAAGCGATTGCCATTCAGTTGTACACTGAACACAAATTTCATTTTTGCGTTAAAGAACAGAAATTAGTCCGTTTCATATTCCACACATTATAATTTGGAAATGTTCGCGAACACACTGGTGTTAAAGTACAGGGACCGAATTGCATTCGCTAATGGCGTTATGGAACAGAAAAATGTCGAAATTGGATACGGCTGTTGAAATTCGAGTTTTGTTCGCTAACAACGTTTTGTACATGGTGTCAAAAGAGGATGGTTGGGGGCGCATCTTAAGTTTACTCTTGCATTAGTTACTAGTGTTGCAGTTTCTTGTTAAATTTGCTTGTCCATATACCCGAGGTTAGGTGTAGAGTGGTGTGGATAGCCATTAGTTCGTTTAGCAATCGCGGGCGTGCATTTGGGGGCAGCCAACGAGCGCGCGGCCGCTCCCGCTCGTTTATTTTTGGCCGCAACTGTAAATGTATTGCAACTGTAATAACACTATACGAAATTCAAATTGCCATTGAAGCATTAACCAATATGAAACATCCTATTTTAACAATCAACGGCATTTGGAAAATTGACATCGTATAATATTGAAGGCCTAATTCCGCTGCAATAAAATCATATGTAATATAAACTTATATGCATTTTATGTTTTTCTGGCAGTGAATATTTATGCAGCGTGCGATACTAAATATACAAGCTTTTCGGCATTACCTTGACTTTACCAGATGCAACAAGTGAGTTGTATAGCAAAGCTTACCATGGTTCATATTGTAAGTTCGACCGCGGCGGACAGTTAAGCTTTACATTGAGTAAAATCAAAGGATACATGACAAATCTCTGAAGGAGACTACGACATCCATCGATAGTCCATGTATTGTGGGACAATGAAATGTTTTTGGCGTTCGAAAGACGTAGGGAGATGGGCGAACTGCAACAACTTTCGTTACACTTTTATTCCCAAAATAGAAAAAAGAGTTTATTCCTCGTTACACCACCGTGCGGTAATTTTTGTTGTCGTTACACTGCACGTGCAACTTTAAACAATGTTGTTACAAGTAGTGTAACATCAATTGAGATAGTCGCTACAGGCATCGTTCACAAATGTCAGCTGTTGCACGAAGCTTGTAGCGGCTGATAACATTGTCATTACATTGTAACGACAACTGCAGTGTAACGAGCACTGCGATTCTCTCGTAACCGTGTGCAGTGAGTGCACGCATCTTAATGTGAACGACGCATTACTCAACGTGAATTCTTTATTCAGGAAAAGCTAACATGAAACCAAATTGTCACTCTGTGAATCTTTCCAAAATTAGGTAATTCCTTTACGTAAATGTCTCCAGGTACCAAGAACCAAGATATAAATCATGAAACAATATTCAAAACACAATTCTAAACCGTAAATTCGTAGCTCAAAACCATAACAAGCGTTTAAAAGTAAGCTATCGCAGAGTAATATTAGCTATTTGATCGAATACCAACATTAAAAGAGAAAAATGATAAGTAACCCATTTAGTTAATTAAGCCGTTAAAGACACGAAAACAGTGTTAGATCGATCGTAAGTAATGCTTTTGTTATGCTATATTATCCCAGAAGTATGCTCACTTCCGCCGCTACTGTGCCTTCAAATCCAGACTGACTCCAGGGCAAAAATTAAGCTAACATTATGTTAGCTAACGAAATAACCGAATGCTAATTATGCAAATTAGCATTTAACCGTTTCATGCTTTCACGAAAACAAGAAAACGAAAAGAAAAGAAAGCCAGGAGAGGGAATGATAATAAAGGATTTGGTGACCAACCCGGGGTTTTTAGGATTTTTAGAGAGGTTTTGGCCCTAGATTCCCCCTGTAGCCTAATGGATGTCCAACAGCCCGGGAAACCCCGGGCAGAGCAATACCTGTACGAATTTGTATTTGCATTAAATGACGCCAACACTAGGCAAGTATCCATTGCAATAAAATATACAAATTTTAGAAATCCACTGTGGATTTAAGAAGCTCCAGAGGGTATACTAATTACTGGTGGTGTGTCTAAACTATTCCGAAATATTTCCGTGACAGTGTGCGGTCATAAGTAGGTGCCAGACAGAAAGGTCCATTTTTATACTATACTGTTTGTGGCATTTAATATATATTTGCAAAATATTAGATAGCTAGGTATCACGGATTCTAGATTTGCTTCTTCTTTTTAGTGTCGGCTTTCCTAGGGTAGGTGAGGTCCAAACCCTTAAAATATTGTTTTTTTGTTTTTAATGTACTTATTGGTCCCTAAAATATTTATCCTAAGTTCTTATTTCTTAAAATTTTGTTTTCTTTAAAATTTTATCCTATGTCAATGTAATTTGCGTAAATTACCTTAGTTTCTAAGCTTAGCTAACCTAAGTTTAGTTTTGTTTATGTTTTTATGTTCACTCTTGTTCGTAACTTCGGTGTGAGTGGCAGGAAGTAGCAACAGTTACTCTAAGGGATGTTTTATATAATATAAGCACTGAATTAGAATGTTTCCTTTTTAATATTACTGGGATAACCTACTTAATAGGATTGTCGGAGCTTTTTGGGTTCTTCGCTTTCTTTGCTTGGCCGTTCTGTTCGTGCTTACGCGACGCTCCGACCCCCAGGGCTCACTATAACACACAACGTCTAACTCGATTATTTAGGCCACCAAATACTTATTCCTTCCAGCCACTGCGGTGCGCGAGTCCGTGGTCTGGCGTACCAGTAAAACGGTAGTGTTTCCGGGGTGGATATAATGTGAGTGGGGATAAGAGGTATAGTATATTAGAATTTGGGAGAGGTTGGTAGGGTTTTGGGGAAATAGGAGATATTTGAAAAATGATCAAAAATTGGGAAAAGGTGAAAATTTAGAAAAAGGAAATTTTATAGAAAAATAGAAAAAGGAAAGGGTGTAGGTTATATGTGGGATGGGGTTAGTAGAGGGGAAAAGGATATTGAATTTTGGAGGGTTTTGGTTAGGTATTGGAAGAGGGAGGGTAGTGTAAATTTTAATTGAAAAATGGGAAATTGGAGAAAAATTAATTTTGGGTAGGGTTTTGGTTTTGGATAGAAGAAAAGGGTGGGTGAGGTATATATTATAAGAAAAAGGGTAGGGAGGAGGAAAAAGAGTGTTTTGGGTGCTTTGGGGATATTTAATTTAGGTAGGGGAAGAATAGGGTTATTTATGGGAATCTTATAAATAAGTAATAATAAGTAATTACGAGGCCACGAGATGCTGCTTCGTCCGTATGCGCGTACGAATGTACGTGTAGGAGCCTAATCTTTTCTGTGGCAGCGTATCTTGGTGCTTACGCTACGCTCCGACCCCCAGTAGCCACTATAACACACAAGAAGCACAGGTTAATCGTAATTATAGCCACCAAATAACACTATGCTAGCAACTGGGGTGCACGAGTTCGTGGTCTGGCGTACCAGTAAAGTGGTGGCACACAGATCTTAATGTCTACTGTTTTGACGACAACGAATCCACTATAACAGCTCAGCGACTCAGCAGTAGGATTCTATTTCGCTCTCTCCAAGAGTTCAATAACAGGCGGTTATTAGTAAGTGTTTATTCAATATTTCCACGCAGTGCCAGTTCGCAGCGATACCTTCGTCGAGTAAATCGATATTACTGGATCTCTCAAAAATGCGAGCGAGATATAGCGGTCAATCGATGCATGCATCAACCCTAATGAATTGGGGTCCCTACGCAATGGCACTCCGTGTTCTTATACCGATAACACAACTTTATCAAAACCTGAATATTAAATGGCGATTTTACCAAACATACAATCCGTATAAATCGCAGCGGACCACTTTTAAACTATTCACACGAAATCTTATATTAGTGCCGTTGATTATATATAAAACCTCTCACAACTCAGTATGATGCCGATGCCTAGCTTTATCGCACATCGCATTAGCTTTATAACATTACCAATGTCAGATTAAAGTATTAGATCCAACTCGAGCCAAACTCGCGAATTACTATGGAAGAATAATAATCTTGGGTAGCCTTGGAAACGTTTGGCAACCAAACAGACTATTCTACTAAAAGTCAATACAGATCTCACAACACAACGATCGACGCTCAGTTTTTCCGTTACACAACGCTCCTAAACCGTATAAACAGTTAAATAGTAAAAGCAAACAACAAAATCACTAGGTTCGTAACAACTCCACATAAGCAGTCCAAAACGCTAATTTCCGAGCAGATCTTCAGTCTAATCTTGCTTCCTCTCAGATTTAACCATGAACAGAATCAGTCTACTATAAGGTAACTATCTTTCGAGAAGGTTAGCCAACCCTATGACACGATAGACGGTCTTCGTTTGACCGACGACACTCACTAAGAATATATGAAAACCAAAACCAAAAAGAGAGCTTAGCTAAACCATCACTCGTTCTATGTTCCTTATAAAAGTACCAGAAAGAATTAACTAATCGACATCTAATATTTGAATAAGAGAATATTTTAAAACAACACATCAAAACAACGCTCAAGATGAAATCCCCATGACAGGTTCCCTTGCGTAGCTAAGTCATTAACTCCCTTCGTAATCCCCATAACCAAACCTAAATCATAATGATAATGATTCAAATTCAATATATATATATATATCAAGTAAATACATTTGAATTTACGCAACGCCGTACAGACGCAACCAAAGGGCACCTCGTACCGTACTACGCATTACAACGACGAAATATACTATATATCCAATATACATTATAGATTTAAGGAAAACAAGTGAAATTTGTGAAAAGGAGAAATTTTAGAGATATGGGGTAAAAAGGGGAGGGGTGGTTTGGAAAAAGTAGGAAGAGGTGGGTAGTGAAATTTTAATATGATAAAAAGGTTAGGTAAGGGAATTGAAATTGGGAATTTGAGGGTTGGGAGTTAAGATTTGAGAAAATCGAAGATGTTTGAAAAATGTGAAAAATTGGGAAAATTGGGATTTTAATAAAAAGTGAAATTTATGAAAAGTAGAAAAGGGGGAAAGGGGTGGGTTAGGTATGTGAATAGGGGTAGTAAGGTAAAAAGAATATTAAAATTTGAGGGATGTTGGTTGAGTTTTGGGGGAATGGTGAATGTTTGAAAAAATGAAAAAGGAAAGAAATATGGAGATTTTTGGAAAAGGCAATTTATAGAAAATAGGAAGAGGGGAAGAAGGGGTTAAATATGTAGATAGGTGTGGTTATTGGGAAAAGATATGAAAATTTTAGGAAGATTGGTGGAGGTTTGGGTGAGAGGGAGGGGTTTGAATTTTGGTTGAAAAAGTGGAAAAGGAGGAGAAAATGGAATTTGGTGTAATTTTGGTTTTAACGAGAGAGGGTAGGTAAATAGGGAATATGGGTTAGGAAATAGGGTATTCAAAGGGAAAGAATAAGTTTTAAGAGGTTTTCAAATATAAAATTTGGGTTTGGGATATATGATGGTAGGGGTGAATTTTGAGAAATTATATAGATTTGATATATTTTATATATTTATACAAAATTACATAGCTAGTCGTAAGCTAAGGTAACAAGTTATATATATACTTTTACACTAATTATACGCTCATATTCCATGCCGAGGACGACACGGAGTGCTAAGGCGGGAGTGGAGGCCGGCCCCGGGGTTTTAGTAGAAACTGGAAAATTTTCCTATGACATCCCGGTATGGGTAATAACAACCTGAGAATAACAAGTAGTACTGACAAAATAACAAATAACACAAAATATGTAAATGAAAGCTTTCTAGTGTTTGGAAACCCAACGAAAATAAGGCAGTACACAAAAAGCATAATCTCGAACTCGGGCTACTTGACTCGAGATGCCTGAGCGCGTATCGGCATAGCGTCGCATATCTCGTTGGACGGCACTTTCCCATTTACGTCGACTAAAGCCAATGAAGAGCAGTTGTGGAAAATATTGTATCGCGATACTGCGCCTTCGCAGCATTTTGTAAACGAATCCACGCACTGTATACGCCAATCGACGTATGAACAGATCGTATAGTTCCAGTGTAGCTATAACGTTCCATTATTTTTGAAAATCAATACTTCGGACGCGCTTCTCCCATTTGAAGAAAATGTCAATTAAATAGCGTTCAGCAATGCGACGTCCACGTTCACCAATCTGTTTGAATTCGCGTCGCAATTCATCGCGCAAATGGGGATACAACATGTTCGTGCGTGGTGGCATCGGTGCACTAGACATAGTTTGGTAAAACGTACAGTAATGGTAAATTAACCGGTTATCAAACGGTGTAACGCGACCTGTTCGAAGATCATTACCATTAAACTGCAATGAAGTTATAACCGCGTCACTTTGTTGTTCACTAAGGAGCACTGACTGACCATCTTCACGCTGTTGCTGTGAGACTGGTTGCATAGGCTGCTCCGTCACAGCTTTAGCAGTTGCTCCTTCTTCCATCGATGTCGATCGAACTGTTCTTGTCGGTGTAACAGCCGACGCTTCCTCGAAGATTTCCACTTCACTCCGTCCCTGCTGTGCTTCTGTAGCCACCGTTACTGTGGAGGCGGCTGGTGTTGACGCGAAAGACGGCGCAAAAGTAGCTGCCGACATTGACTGCTGCCTCTCATGATACATTAGTTCCTGTCGCTGTCGTGGTACAATAACTGATGAGGCACGTTGTTTGCCTCGCCGTTGTCGCCTCGCTTCACTATTGTAACAGGATGTAACAGGCTCGTTCCGGCCCGTTACGTGTGTTTTACAGGGTTTCAATGTCGAAATGGCCTAAACGCGTCTCAAATCGAACCAGATAGAGGTTACGGGGATAAGGTTCTCACGTGTTGCCTGGTGTCATGGCTATCGTTAATTGCTTTGTTTGTCATCGATATATTTGCCTTGTTTGCCATTGATATGTTTTGTTGTTGGTATGATTTTGGCCATTGCATGTTTATATTTTATCATCCGGTGTCATGTCGGACGAGTTCAACCAGACAAGTGGAATGTTTGATTAGGGTGAAGGTACAAATCTAGAAAAAAAAATAGAAAAGGGCGTCTAACTGGCGCTAAGATGGGAGATCTGAACGGAACTCAACTGCTTCCCCCATTTCTCTATTGGAAATTCAAAATTTAGACCGTCCGGGAATAGGAGGCCTCTGACAATTTAAGGGATCGGAAAGTAATCGAATCCAGGACTATCAATTTTACCTGGTTCAAGCGAACTAAAGCCCAATGGTCACTGAAGTAAGCTGAAATCAATGGGTTACGGTAGTTTCCGATTATTCGGAAATAACGGACCTCGGGCCTGTTTATTGGCCCGTAACCGTCCAACGGTTCAGATTTACCGAAAATGTCCCGAGTACTTTCCGGTGGAGGATCTTTCGAGCTTTCGAACGAGCTCGAAACATCGCAAATTGCTGGAGGATCTCCTGAGATATTCTAGGGAAGAACAGGTGAACATTTAATTAACAGCCAATACTTACGCTAGGTTTGGCTGGAGACCATGGTTCCGAGTGGACATAACCTAGGCTTATATGGAAATATAGTTATGCATATATGTATATATGTGTATTGCGTGACCTTCGTGACTCGGTGTGTCTGTTTTTCGCCCCACCGTATCAAAACCTTTCTTTTATAACATCCTTTGACGCCCAAAATTGCCTGACCACCATACTAACAACTGGTTTTTCTGGTTGCCATCGGATCAGTGAGTGAAAGTACGCGTGTTTCCAAGTAGTCTGCCCATCTGGGCATCTGACGAGGCCACGCGGGTCTCGATCTGACCATTCATCCTGCTACTATATCACTCATTTCCCTGTTTTATACCGTACCACGGAAATTCAACATAAAACTCCGTCAGTTTGTGCCAACTTCGTATCTGACCCTTGGCCACAAATAGTCTCATGCGAACCTCATTTTACTCGCCTGCTTTTGGCGAGTACAACGATATCCGGCGGGTCTTTGTCCGACCTCTCGTTAGCCCGGTATAACCTGCCAAAGTGACCCCAATTTGGCATACCGACTGAAAGTGGGTACAGTCCGACCGAAAATTTAACCCCAACTCAAAAGTAGGCAAAACGCCCCTCATTGCATTCGCCACGTCGAGACATCTTCAAAGATGCCCGGCGGGTCTCCGTCAGTCGCCCTGTTAACCCGGGACGGCCGACAACGTGCCCCCACCAGTACCGACACTCTCTTTATCAGTCGTGATTTTAGTGCCCCTCTACCCGCTGCCGATAAGGCAGGGAAAACACCTTTCCATGGCGAGTTCAACGATGCCCGGCGGGCGTCGCTCCGCCCAACCGCTAGAGCGGGAAAGCCCGCTGAAACCCTGTATACTAATACATGTCGGAACCCAAAACCGGGTTCCGACCCGCCACTGCGTCTACCCCCTCGTGTTTGGTATCGTTCGGCCCCGTTCTTCGTCCTGGGACCGAATTTCGCCCCAGCCTCTCGAAATTTCCTCGGGAACCCCCTGTCCCGACTCCCTTCCCGTGCCCTTTTCTTTTCCGTTTTTCCTTTTTCTTTTTCACTCTCTCTAACCGACTTTTTTGGTCGGTTGTCGTTGCTGCTGTCGCCGTGGTTGTATTGTGTGTGTGTGTGTGTGTGTGTGTGTGTGTGTGTGTGTGTGTGTGTGTGTGTGTGTGTGTGTGTGTGTGTGTCGTTGTACCTGTAGTTGCTGTGTGGTTGTTGTTGTTGTTGTTGTTGTTGTTGTGGTTCTGCGTGTTTCTAGTGTGAACTTGAGCGACCTTTCTGTCGCTCAGATCGCCTGTGTGTGTCATGTGTAGTGTGTGCTCATGAGTATTGTATGTGTATGTGTATGTATATATGGATATAGATACATATATATGTATATATATGTAGCATATAGGAATATGACAAAAAAACAGGACGCGTAGGGACAAGACGTACAAAACGACGTTAAATTCATGAGTTTTACGGACGGACTGGACGCATAGGAATAGGAAAGACGGGGGGTAGGTTTAGGGCCCTCCCATGGGCTCCGGGAGTCCCTGAATAGGACCCCGGATAGATCACGAGGTACTTAGGAATGTGCTGTGCCCCAGTACACGAAATGAGCCCGTTCCTGCCTTCGGTTCCCCCCTCCGGGACGTCTAAAGACGTCCTGTCGGGACATTTGAAATTCAGCTAGGAATGCTAGGAATGTTTGGCTTTATCTTGTAAGCCAACATATAAACGTGCAATGTTTGCACGTTTATCCATGGATAGGGCGACAAAATTTAGCCCCAGATGGCCTCCAAATAAGCTTAGTTAAGTGATGAATGAGGCAGCTAACTCGCCAAATCGCTGGAATTTGACCTCAAATCGGCGAGTTAGCTGGGGGAAAATTTGATGAATGAGGCCAAGAAGACACAAAAAGATAGATTCCAGCTTACTTTAAGCATGTTTATGTGCCAAACTTGGGTTTGAAATTTTAAATTTGACGGGTGATTTAACCGTTTTCGTGGGACATTTGGGGGATAACGACCAATCTAAGTTAGGTAAGAGGTTTAAAAGATCTGAGTAATGGATTTTGGATAAGTTTCTGACAAGAATTTGGGAATACAGATGGGGTAAAATCTGAGATTTTGGGAAAAAACTCACAGATGGTCGACCTCCGAGTATTCGGAGGGTTCAAATTTGATGTCGGTGATTTCGATTGAAGCCGACTCTCTCTAAAGGGGACCCAGGGTTTACGATAGCTGTCAAAATCAAAATCTTGGGAATTTTTCGATTGGGCGCCCGGGTTTGAACTCAAAAAAGTGGGCGTTAAAAGATCCTCTCCGATTGGATGGCGACAAAATCGCTATCTTTCAATATAGGCAAAAATTTTGAGGCGACGACTACCGCGTCGTCTCTTGGAATCAGTTCGACTTCGGCAGCGTGGAGTTCGGTCGACCCTACTGACCGGCTCCGACGCTTAAGTTTTTCTAGTACAGTTTCGTAATGTTTATTCGCTTTCTTGTGCTTTTTGTTCTTCGAGTTTGGAATGGAAATCGGCGACCGGCGGACCCGCGCAGACATCTTCCGTCTCGCGGAAGGGGACTAGCAGTTGCTGTCCCGGACCGAACCTTGTAAGTCAGCAAGTGAACCAAGCGTATAGGGGTTTATTTTCGCCAGATCACAATGTAACAGACCATCGAAGTTTACTTAGTTGGAGTACGATTTTAGTTTCGGTAGTTCGACTGAACGCCCGTCGGAGGCCGTCTGGTTTACCCACGTTAGGCTGTCACACTTTTACATGGCCTTTGACAAACCTCCTCTGTCGAGTTCCGTTTTGGGCACCTCGAGCGATTGCACAGAAGGTACTAAACTATAGGCATCAAAGTCGAAGTCATTCTGATTCCCCGTGGTCGTAGGCAAGACAAATCACTGATGGACGCCTCTCGTCCATGTTTTTACATGACCTATCGCTCTTGAGTTAGGACTATCGAATTTTCCTGAGCCGACCACGGTAAAATTTCTCAACGATTTGTAGGGACAGGCTTACTTGTTCACATTTATGGTTTACAAATTTTCAGCTTAGTGGACTGTTCAACGCTCATGCCGCTGCTTGAGCTCGGACTGATTTCGCAGCTAGGGACAGACGACTAGCCTCTGTCGGGCTTTAGGAAGCCCCAAAAATTCAATTATCAGCTGAGCTAAGTAAATTTGGGGGAACATAAAAGACTAAGCAAATTCTAAGTGACCTCAGCTTGAGCATAAGGTATTGGAACTCCGAAAGGAGCGATTTCTATTACAATCTTTACACGATTTTGGCCAGTATTCGATTTGTTTGCCAGCAAGACGATCCATTCCAGCTTTACATAAGGATCAACTCCCGACTTCGTGAGTCCTCGAGAGCCCCTCACGACCAAATTTACTAGGCGCTTGCTCCGCAAGGTTTACTTCGAAATCGGCTCGGTCCGACTATTAAATTTACTAACGTTGAGTATAACACGCTTACGTGGTTAAGCCTAACGGTAGGACGTCGGATACCACCTGCTCCCAAAATGAACCGACGGCATGGCAAAATGCCCAAAATCGGCCACCAGAAACTCTTTCAAAAGCACGATAGGGTGCGCAATGTTCAAAAGGAAATCACAATAGTCTCATTTTACTAAAGGAAAATCGCGACCTTTCGCGAATCGTTTTGACCCCAAACCGAGTAAGTGCAAAACCCCGTTTTCTTTTCAGAGCGACTTGATCGCTGAGTTTAAACATTTTTCCTATTTTATCTCTGGTTGCCCGTTAGGCTATGTACTATGTATGCCCCAGCTTTGAGTTTTACTGTTTTTCTCTCTCCTTTTTCAGTTTCCCTTGTTAGGTTTCGATCCTGCACGGGGAATTTAAGCCCGCTGCACATTTTTCTGTATTATCCACTCGACTATCGAGTTCCGACAAATTTTATTAAAATTTCAATGATAACTCGACTGCACAGTTTCGATAGTGCAGTCAAGACACTGTACAATTTCGATACGTACAGTGTATTAGGATCTTAGGATGAGTTCGATAGAGAGAGGACAGAAAAGAGAAAGGCGACAAAAGGAAACAAGGGAAAAGAAAAGAGAAAGAAACCAAACAAAGAAACAACAGCAAAGAAAAACAAAAGGGGGGCGCAAACGCGTCCGCGGGCGAAATACCCACGCCCCCTTGCCCGGTAGAGTCGCAGAAACAAATCGACCGGCCCAGCCTGTCCCCCCTAGGATTCTACCGAAACTGTTAGAAAAGGGGAACTGAGATCCTCGAAAAGTTACTATAGGCAACTCCGCAAAGTAAACCCAACGACGCCCCGGACAAGTCTGCAGGCTTTAACCGTTACCCGACCATCCAAAATCGACCCCCACCGTCACAAACTAACCATACATGGATTTTTAGGACTCGGGACAGTCGAGCTCGGCTTGAGACACTGAGAGAGACGATTATCAATTACTGTAAGGCCTGCCTCTAAAGCAAAACGTTGCGACACACTCTATGGGGACAATAGGCCAGATTTGTAGGATCGAGAATGCACACCGGACTGAGTTTTCGTACTTCCGACCGTTATATTAATGCTTTGCCTGTAGCAACATGATCTCTAATAGCCGCCGGTTGGCGTTATAGGTGATTCTTTGTTGGTAACCAGGTAATGACATGTACTCGAAATGATTTTGTTTTGCATCTACTTGCCCGTGCCGACACTGTTACACTATGTTTAGGTTCGTATCCCGATTCATGCCCCTTCTCTGTCGACGTTGGTCGGTAACTTTGGTGGCCGCATTAGTGCATTGGCTGTACTTAGGCTGCTCTAAGACGAACTTTTCCCTTCCCCGCATAACGCCGTACCTCGTTTGAAGCGAATTCAGAAGCACGCCAGAACACATAACCCGAACGAGAGCTGACTGAGTTAACGTTCAACGTTGAACGACTCGGGTATAGATTTTGGTCCGGTATTTCCGGGAACGCGTTCGCTTGCGCCGCCTCGCTCACCGACTAGACGCGGACAAGGTAATGAACGGGTACGACGGTCCCAAAGTTTTATTTGTATAATGCTTCAATTGTTCGTACTTGACCTGTATTGTAGCTACCTTAAAATAAAACGTTGAAAATCATTCATCGTGTCCAGTGTTGTTCCTACTCAAGCGTAATAAGTACGTCCAAGTGGACGGGCCGACCCTTCGTACCACGGCTTGAGGACATAAATACACCAAGCCCTGACACGAGCGGTCCGCCGCCAATAATGATATATTCGTGTACTGACAGTGCAGCGAGAATGGTCCACAAAACTATCTATCGAACTCACTCGTGTAATAATCATACTCACGCCAGAGATCAAATTTATTAGGAAAACTTTATCACTCACTATCGACACAGTTAAGTTACCACATTCCAAAATAGATAGTCCGACGTTAAACTGTCAGGGCATGTCGGAACCCTGTGGGAGCCATATGGCTACAACGGATTAAGTGTTCTGCTGAGGATAAACTAAGTGAAACTGAAAATTTACCTTGCAAAACCCAACTCATCACGCATTTTACTTTAGGTCACGCTAGACAAAACAACTTCCATTAGACTAGGATAGGGAATATTGGTTTGACATTATGGCCTGTGAGCAGGTTTCGGTGTCAACCTCCCTGGGGGACCTCAGCGATCATACCAGGACACTAGACACGTGCGCAACCAATCGGGCGGGGTCCGAACACACCCCGTGAAGCGCGCCTGCGGCCTGCTAAGCTCCGTAACTTCTTGGGTCTGACCAAGAAAAGTGGCTAAAGTACAAAACTTAGGGTCCACCCTTGAGGTTATGATAGCCGGGGTCGTATGGGCATGGTGTTAGGAAGTTGCGCCATGCAGCTGCGTCACCGTTATTACACTATCACTATCGCTGGATTCGCTAGTAACTTTTCCGTAGTCGTCGCGACTTTCAGCGCGCGCTTGACGACTCGCAGTTCGTTGCGTTTTCTTCTTAGTTTGCGTTCCTCGAGTTTTGCGTTCCGGCGACTCTATCTCCCGAAATTGGAGTTTAAGCTCAGCAATTTGGCGTTGTCGTGATCGAGTTCTATCTGCCGAACTTCCATTTGGGCTTGGTAGTTTTTGTCGATTTGACGCAAATGGTGCAGTGCGATATCGACCCGTCTGCCCTGATGCATTTGTTGTATTAGTAACATACCATCCAATTGCACTGCTGCCGGAAGGTCAAGTTGTTGTAATTGTTCACGCACTGGCGTTAATTCCGAACCACGCAAATTTCCCAATTGCAACTCAACGTGCAATGAAGGAGAAATTTCTTGACCACTCGTTAAAACTGTAGTAGGCGATAGTTCGGCAACAGCCGCAACTCGTTCTTGTTGATGAACGTGCTCATAGGCGACAGTAACTATTTTATTGGTGAGTAAGTCCATTATACGCGGTCGTTCTGGATTTACTATGGATATTGAATGTTGGAATGGCGCCCGAATAGCGCACGACAACCGCATACGCGCTGACTGGGGAAAGCTAGGTGGAAACATAATACGAGCTCTCCCTCGTCCCTGAATTGGTCTTACCGTCATCGGCACAATACTAGACATTGCGGGTTCCGCTTGAGATATCGTTACTAAACTAGACGCGGTAGACGTTGGTAGAGTTAAAACACTCGACGACACAACAGCCGTTTCTGATTCAGTACGTACTCGGCTTAATGTGGATTGATCCATTGATTCCTGAGCTGGTAGCGTTACTGCGGACGAGTCTACACTTACGATCCGTAAGGGAGTTTTCCTTCTACCAGCCGCTTCGGTTACAGATTCCGAATCTACAGTAATCCCCATCAGGTTGGCTAGGCTTTCTTGCGCTGCCAAACTATCCATTTTCTGACACTTCCATTGGTTTTCATGAACAATCTGCTCATTTTCAACCCAGTCAGAATGATATCGGATAGGAACTACTGGACTAGCAGTGACCGTTACCGATCCTACTATGCGTACTGAGTCGTCCGATGCAGGTTCCGGTGTACGAACCGCAGGCCGTGTTGTAGCAGCTGTTGAGGCATAAGAAGCTGCATCTTCTTCTCGTAATACTTGACGATCCAAACGTTGTAATACAACTGGGCGGGTGACAACACATGCGCCACCATAATGCTCGTCATAAGGTGTCATTATCCGTTCGCGATTTTCACGCACCGGTACTCCTTCGGTTTCCCACTGTATGGCTTGCTGGTTCATTTCTTCATCAAACATGTCCTCAAGGCGTTGCTCCAGCTCCGTCTCATCTCCAGGACCTGCGACGACATCTTGGTGTCGCTGTATGCGCGAACGACGTCGACTGCGCTTAGCTCGTAGCCGTTTCTCCGCTTCGTACCATGCGTTAAACTCATCCATGCCATCTGGAAGATAATCGCGATTATAGCGCATTTCGGATTCCGGAATTTCGCTAACCAGCGTATGATCCAGGTCAATAGAATCCAAGCGCATATTCTGGCTTAGTTGTCGACTTAATTGCGCTGCCGTTGCTGCAAATAATCGATCAGTATCGCGATGTAAATTACCTTCGAGATCGATAACGAAAGCAGCTTCACCATTGTCTTGATCGTTAATTTGATACAAGCTGCAGTGTTCTTCGACATTCCAACTGCCCTTACGCCTCCAATACCCAGCGCATTGAGCCACTTTCTCGGCAATGCTCTCTTGATAACCACGGCGATTGGATACGGCGTCGGGATTAACCCTCACCGTTAAGCCACGTGCATCCGTTGTAAATGCTCGAAATATACGCGGAAATTGTTCAATCAAATGCCATAAACGATTGACATCGTGGCGTCCCGTCGGCGGCGGTGTGCTATGTCGATGCGCAATAAACAATGCACCATCAATAAGCATGACATCATGGGCGCTATATCGAACGAATCGTCGATACTCTTCAAAGTTAAGCACCCATTCACCAGCACCTACTTGTCGCATACGGATGCCTCCCAATAGTGTTGTACCGCACGGCGTCGGATCTTGTCGAATACGCCCGGTGAACAAAAAGAAAAATCGTCGTAAACTATATTGACGACCTATTGCTGCTTGCAAATCCATAGAATTAGCGTGTGGAAACGGATGGCTGTATTGCAAATACCGCACGTTCCAAAATCCGGTATCATTACTCATGGCCCACCAAATTTTGAGCCGTTCGTCTGACGCAATACACGCGTATAACGCTGCAGGCATATCTGGACCAAACGCCATTAAATCGAAAATAATGACGACACCTTCAATCGTGGCGACTTGTAATGTAGCCGCTGTTGTACGTTGCCAACCTGCAGCATAAGCCAACCATTTTGGATCGAACCATAGTCGCGCGTTACGTGGTAACCATCGCCAGCAGACGTCAAATGGATCCTTCTCAGGTGTGTCCAAATATTTCGCCCACGCTTTCCGAAACTGCTGCTGTTGACGGTAGCTGATGTGTACACCCTCCATATCACACGCTATTAAATTGGTAGCTGAACGCTCGATAATGCCTATCGCTGACTCAATTTGGTCACGGGCGTCTACAACAACTACACTAGCCGGGTGCATCCACTCTCGGTCCACCATTTCTAAACCACTGGTCCACGCGTATAAATTCCATACCGGATTGTCACGATTCCTCCACGGTGGACCCTGCTGTCCCTCTGGCCAAGCTAACTGTTGATCTAACCCGTCAATCGAACGCTCAAGAAGGGTATCCCCAGGTTCAGACTCTAAGTCAGATAACCAATCAGAACCCTCTGAGGACCCAGTTTCACTACCGCTATCCCAATTCGAATTCGCCAATCCAGCAATTGTAGCAACATTGTAATTGTCGAAGAAATAGAATTGTTCGTTGGATAACGCAAAATATAACAATTGTTATGCGTCTTTCACACACAAGTGCGTGCACGAACTGCACACCGTAGACACGTCGCGCAACGATTGCACGCAAAAGGATGACAACGTCTTTCCATTGGACGCAAAAAGAAGACAACGTCTTTCCATTGCCCGCAAAATGCTAATAACGCGCTTCTATTACCACATGTCGAGTGAAATATTTCTGACCATGACTATGCGGCTAGAGCAATGGTAGTGTCTATATCTATAGCTTGCGTGCAATGGTTGATACTATATCTACAACAATGTGCAATCGCATCAACCATATCTGCATCTTGGTGCAATTAGCAATGGTAGCGTCTATATTTATAGCTTGCGTGCAATGGTTGATACCATACCTACAACAACGTGCAATCGCATTTGAGTTTGCAGTTTGATATTGGTGTCCCCCTCCAGAATGATATTGGTGCCTCCCTCTCAAATTTGATATTGGTCTCCCCTCTAGTTTGATATCGGTGTCCTTCTCTAGTTTGATATTGGTGCTCTCCTCCACTTTGACATTGGTGCCCTCCAGCTTGATATTAGTGCCCCTCCAGTTTGATATTGGTGCCCTCTCCAGTTTGATATTGGTGCCCCCTCATGTTTGGTATTGGTGCCCCCTCCAGTTTGATATTGGAGCCCCCCTTCGGTTTGATATTGGTGTTCCCCTGCAGTTTGATATTGGCGCCCCCTCCAGTTTGATCGTGATGTCCCCCTGAAATTTTGTATTTGGCATTGATATTCATGTTAGCCCACAGAAGCATTTCTTGAAAGAGAGCGCACGTAGCGATCGATGTTTTCTCAAATAGCGCACAATAACGTGGGCACTAATATCAAACTGAAGGGGACACCAATATCACATTAACTGCTGGATCTTTAGCTAAAATCTGCAACATTGAGGCATAAACCCATAGCGAAACCGAATCGCACATTATTTTGGAACAGGATGGTAATTTCATCAAGGAGTAATTATTGGCGTCAGGCCTAAATTGCGGATTCCACTTTAGCTACTCTTGAGTAAAACCGGCGCTCTAAAGTCTCATATACGTTTGGTTCATCACGGCAAAATTGACATTCAGCGTACATCAAAATCTAATTCAAAACAAAAATATGTCGTGAACATTTTTGTCGCAGAATTTAGGAGTTGGTGCTATCGAAACCCAAATATTTTTCATCACTTTAAACAGCTGCGTTACGAGACCAATGTTTTCTTGTTTTAATTGCAAAACCATATCGTGTTGCACTTGTATAATAACTTTACAAGGGAGCTATATTTGCAGACAAGGTTAAGCTCGACTTATACTGAATCGTCTTCAGCTTGGCTCGTCTAGAGTGTCGACGTTAACAATTTAGAATCTTTATTAACGTGACAAGTTCAGTTCGGCTCACAAAAGCAATTGGATTGGTTTGGTCTTATATTACACTGGCTATCTTCGTTTACATTTTATGTCCCATTCTTCATCTAGACAACATTGCAAATAGCTGTTAAATGAGCCTCAATTTTAAATTCACACCTCTATAACAAACTGTAGTTTCTCCATTTGGGTGCATCGTGACACTTTGTTAATTATATATTTATAATAACATTGCTGTCTTCCACACTGAATGATAGTTCAAAGGCGATAGCGACGTTGTACAAACATATTTTGTTCTCCTCTTGTTGTCTATGTAGCACATTTCAACGAAAATATAGTTGTATTTTCCTCCACACAGAAATGCGGTAATTATATGGTTGCATATGCGACGTTTCCGCCTTTTACAAACGAAACGATTTTGCACACGCGTCAAAATAGAAGATGTATTTTGAAAATGCAAAATGCACTGCTGAGAGCTGAATATACAGGAGATTAGTTGGCAGATGCAAGAATTCATCAAATGTATATAGCAAAAGTAACCAAAAGTTTCGTGTGAAAGTTGCTGCCTTAAGGGACATACTGAGTATCGGCGGTATACATGCTACGTAAAGGCACACGGGATGTCAAAAAATTTGGAACTGCAACGAAATGAAATTTTAGCTCCAAACAAAGAAAAATGTAAAAAATATATTTTGAGGATTTTTCTGCTAAAAATGGAATTGGGGCGATGAGATTTTCGGGGGAGAGGGGATATGTGGTGCCGGGCCAGACAGGGGGGAACGAATAGCGGGAGAAGTCCCACGGCTTTGGAGAAGCGAGGCCTATCGTCCCAACACTTCGGCTACCCCATCAGTGGTACTTTGGACGTCGAGCACGAACGATCATATCCGACAACATAAGGTATTTATTATTGTTAATAGTAGTTGCAGTGTTTTCAAAAAGGATGACGTATTATAAAAGTAATAATATTCGAGGTAGCTAGTAAAAATTAATATAACGTATCATGAGCTAATCTGTGATTTATAAACACATTTTAGGGCCGAAGGGTCGCAGCTATATCACATCAATAGTACAATATACAAGATTAATGTAATCATATGATCCAATAAAAGTTTAATTGTGAAGTTCTGCTGGTACAGCATTATTGACGTTCACCTCTAGTTTGATATTATACGCTATTTCAGAAAACATCGTTCGCCAGGTGCGCTGTGTTTCAAGAAATATTTTTATGGGCTAATATAAATATCAATGCCAAATACCTACAAAATTCACAGGGGAACGCCAAAATTGCAGGGGGCACAAATAGCAAAGTGCAGGGAGACACCAATATCAAACTGGAGGGGCCATCACTACCAAAATGGAGAGGCGCACCAATCTCAAACTCAAATGCGATTGCACGATGTTGTAGATATGGTTTCCACCATTGCACGCAAGCTATAAATAAAGACGCTAGCATTGCTAATTGCACAAAGATGCAGATATGGTTGATACAATTGCACGTTGTTGTAGATATGGTATCAACCATTGCACGCAAGCTATAGACATAGATGTTACCACTGCTGTAGCCGCGTAGTCATAGTCAGCAATACTTCACTCGACATGTGGTAATAGAAGCGCGTTATTAGCATTTTGAGGCAATGGAAAGCCGTTGTATTCTTTTTGCGTGCAATGGAAAGCCTTTGTCTTCATTTTGCGTGCAATCGTTGCGCGACGTGTCTACGGTGTGCAGTTCGTGCACGCACTTCTGTGTGAAAGACGCATTATTATTGTTAATTATACACAACGTACCGTAGCTTAGATAGCCGTTAGCAAATGACGATCGTCTAAATCTAAAATGCAATAATTGTTTATAACAGTTTATCGAGCACACCATTGGAAAACCACCATGTCGACAAATGCCATAATTAGTACTCCATCTACGTAGCGCGCACTTTCAATTCTCCATTACTCCGATGAAATCCAAAAGTTCTGATGGGCATACACTGCTATAGTTCTCCACCAAAAACCGAAACTACGCAGCATCAATCCCACTCCATGTTGTCGAGGAGCTAATGGTTTTACTAACACTAACTGGCGTGTGGGAGTTAACATTCTAACTCAAGTCGTACCAAAAATTGTAGCTATAACAACCATTATTGGTTTTAGCAATCGAATTCATTGTTACTTCAATAGCGCGCTATGCTTTTCCTTATCTACCTCATTCGAGAGCAGAAAATAGAAAAGAGAGAAGTAGAAATTCCAGAAGGAAAACATAGATTTACCCGTTCACGTACATAGTCGTTGAACACACAGGACAATACCACAATGTCGTTTCGAGTTCCTTTTCCAACTCCACACAACGGAAGTGATACCATTCGAGGCAATAGTCACATTCGATCCAATTGACATCATCCTCGCCTGTGCTAAGGTCTTCTTCGTAACTTTGACCACACTCTCCACAGAACCAATCTATTTCGGTACTATCGATTTCAATGGCACGCAACCTCTGTTCATATTCGAGGTAATCTCGAGGTTCTCCACCGAAATGTTTGAACAGCCTTTTACTGTAGGTCTTAGTTTTCCGACGTGCGTCTCCCAAACGAAATAACTCTGAGTTTGGACCTTGACTTTGACCACTCGGTATAACCTCTGGAAATTCGGGTGAAACTTATTTGTAATCCTTCGAGGGTAAATTTTCTCAGGTCTTCGCATTAAGACTACATCACCAGGCAGAAAATCACGAATACGTGCTCTACGATCAAAGTGTCGTTTATACGCATCTTATGCCAAGCGTACTGACCTACTGGCTGCCTTCCATGTGGTTGTTGATGTTTCTAACAACTTTTGTACGTGTTGGTCTGCACTTCCACATTCCATTATGGCCAACAATGGGTTTTCTCCCGGTAAATCCGGATCACGACCATGCACTAGGAAGAACGGAGTTTGACCCGTTGACACATGAACAGTGGTACGATACGCAAAAAGTGCGCTAACGACATAAGTGTCCCAATTATCCGGTTCCAATTCAGTGAGTGGCTTGATCATGGCAATCAACGTTTGGTTCCATCGTTCCACAAGACCATTACACTGGTGATGATAAGGTGTAGCGAACACCGTTCGACTGCCTAGCTTAGCTACTTCCGACGTAAACAATTCTGACGTGAAGGCTAGTCCTGCGTTCACGGGACACCATGCCGTATCGCGGGACACCGTGCCTGGGCACTATCTTGTTTAGCAATAAATCGACAATGGTCGCAACAGTTTGGTGTGGTGTAGCGAATGCTTCTGGCCACTTCGTGAAGTAGTCTATGAAATTCACAATGTACTTGTTTCCAGATCGAGTAACCGGTAATGGACCTATCACATCTACGCCTACCATATGAAATGGGGCCATCGCAGGAATTGGTTGTAACGGTCCACGAATATTCGGACCAGGTTTAAATCGAGCACACGGAACACATGCGTTAATGACCGTTCCTAGGTCTTTCTTCATTGTGACCCAATAAAACTTCCGTTGAAGTTTCGATAAAGCTCGTTTATAACCAACGTGACCTGCGTATTTAGTCGTGTGGGCTTGTTCCATCACAACTACAAGGAATTCTTCCGGTAGTACCAAACGAAACTCACATGCTTCCGCACGGACAGGTCTACGTTTCCGTCTCGTAATACAAGATACCATCTCCATCTCGAACATAAAAACGATCTTCTTGTAACAAAATTTGGCGTTGCAAGTCTTCCGCTAACTCGGGATCCAACTCTTGGTCTTCAAGAAACCAAACCATTCCTCGTGTAAATGGATCCAAAGATTGGGCTCGTCGGATTTCATCCGCTTCCCATGGCGGATCAGTAGCAAAATAGTTATTTAAATCCCGTTCCACTACAGGAACATCTACCTGTATCCCACTTGGACCAGGTTGTGGATCGCTTACTTCATCGTCTTAATCAATTGGTGCGTTAGGACTTTGAGTAACTATGCCTACAATCTTCAAAATATTAGCTTCTCGTTTTTCTAACGCTTCATGGGGATATTCCTTATCCGGTCTCTGATCTTCTTTCGAATTATCAACTGATTCTCTATTCGGTGTAGATTTCAAAATCGGAGGACGTGACATTGCGTCAGCATTACGGTGCTGTCTGCCAGGTTTGTACACTACTTCGTAATCGAATTCTTGAATTCTCGTTACGAAACGCGACAAGCGTGGTGCTAACAAATCGATGGAACGAGTTTTCATAAGAATTTGTACTAAGGGAGCATGATCCGTTACTATCGTGGTAAAGCTACCCAACAAATATGGCCGAAATTGCACCATAGCTCGTACTACGGCCAAACATTCTTTTTCAGTCACGCTATACCTTGTTTATGCATCATGGAATTTTCTACCACCATAATGAATTACTCGTTCTTTGCAATCCTCGCCACATTCGGTCAAAATAAGGCCAACACCTTCGTTACTAGCATCGGTGTACAACCGAAATGGTTTCACTGGATTCGGATATGCTAAGATAGGCGCTGTAGTTAATACCACTTTTAGCTTATCAAAGGCGATTTGGCACTGTTCCGTCTAACGTGATTCTATCGAATTAAACTTACTCGGTCCTTTTGTCAATTCATGCAATGGAGCAGCGATGAGACTATAACTTTCTATAAATTGACGATAATAACCAGTCAATCCTAAAAACGAACGTACTTCCGTAACGTTTTGTGGTCTTTAACACTCCAATGTCTTTTGAACTTTCGCTGGATCTGGTGCTATTCCGTTTTCCCACACCACATGACCCAAGAACAATACTTCTCGTCGTACAAAGTCACATTTCTTGCCCTTAATAGACAAACCTGCATCACGAAGGCGATTAAACACACATTGGATATCCCACAAATGTTCTTCGAACGTGGGTGAGAAGACGATGACATCGTCGATGTAACATAAGCAAAATTCCAACAGGTAGCCTGACAAAACGATTTGCATCATTCTTTGGAACGTAGCAGGTGCATTGGTCAAACCAAAAGGCATTATCTTAAATTCGAATAGGCCGTCATGACAAATGAAGGCGGTCTTCTCAACATCCTCAGGCTCCATTTCTACCTGCCAATACCCAGATTTCAAATCCAATGTCGTGAAATACTTCGCACCTTCAAGGGCGTTTAACGTATCGTCAATTCGTGAAAGAGGAAAACTATCCTTCTTGGTTACATCGTTTAACATGCGATAATCGATACAGAATCGCATATCTCCAGTCTTTTTCCTAACAAGAACAGGAGATGCCCAAGGACTCATCGATGGTTGAATCGCATCGTCATCCAGCATAGCCTGGACTTGTTTAGAAATTTCCTCACGATGCACGTAATGTGCACGTCGCATTCGTTGTTGAATAGGCTTAGTATCTCCAGTATCGATAGGATGTGGTGTTGCGGAACTTCCGAAAACATCGCTATTACGTTCCAACAGCCTTGCTAAAATCCGAACTTCTGTTTTGGTAGCAACAGCTTCCTTTAGGGACACACCTTCTGGTAATTCAGCTTCTTTATCTTGCGTTATTTCTGCTGCTAAATCACTATACAGGCGTTTGGCCTATTTTTGCCGAATCTGAGTTTTATGGGTTACGACTTTGGAGTAGTCGACATTCGTTGTTGCTGGTTTTTCTGTCGACGTGACAGCAATTGCATCCACGATTTCAGTAACGTGCGACATCGCCTCATCAACTTTTAATCTATACGATTTCTGTTCCAAATTTGTAACTGTTACCCAAGCCATACCCTCTTGTACTTCAACTACAGTATTTGGACAAAGTATGGGTCGCTTAAATCGCATATCTGTATCGGACTCTACCATAACACTCTGCCCATTGAAGTTGGTCGTATCGATGTTACTTGGTACTAGTTTAGTACTTTCCGGTGGAATCTCGGTATCAACGGACATCCTACACACGTGGAACGCACCTACAGGAACACTTGTGAGTTTTTCAGATGCTGGTAATTTTTCTGTATCTGTCTCCTCAGATATTGCGTCCTTACGTTGAACTAACGACCATGACCGTACCAGTTTATCACCAACCAGGATTCGCATTTTCTGGTAGTCAATTATAGTATGGAATTTCCGCAACATGTCATCTCCGATGACAATTGCAACTGGCATATCAGGTGCAATATGGATTTGTACGTACTGGGACTGCTCCCCGAAATGTACCAAATCTTCGTACCATCCCAGGGTCTTGCTAGCTGGGGAACCATCAAAAGCGAATACTTGGATCACTTCGGAATTCAGCTTATACCGACTAAAACTTTCCTCATAGACTTCTTGGAGCATGATTGTCATTTGAGCTCCAGTATCCACTAGTCCCCGTAACCTATATGAATCAATTTGCACGTCAACATAGAATTTGGTAGGACGAGCTAACATCTCTACCTGCGCTATCGAAACTTCATATCATTTTGGATTTCCGAATTTTCTGCGAAGGTTCGCTCAGGAACCTTTTCTACCGGTACTTGATGACGTGAATTCTTGGGCAACACCATTCGTGATGGTAAATTTTCAGTTTCAGAACCATTCACCTTTCTATCTGACTTCAAATGAGAAATAATGTCGTTCATTCGCCCATCCATGCTACGTTCTACATCACTCATCTGGCGAGCCAGTGTTTCCAAAGCTTCAGATTGTACTGCCTTAGGTTCCGGTTCTTTGTGATTATCTCCAGTTAATTGTTTTTCCACATTCACTGATCGTTGACGACAATCACGAGCAAAGTGACCTGGTTTACCACATAAGAAACACTTCCACAGTTCTTTAGGCGTTGTGGATTCAGCATTATTCGGCGAACATTGCACTGGCGATGATCGAGAAATAACTTCTCTCACTACTCCCCGTTCTTGTTGACGAAAGCGTGCGTCACGATATGGACATCGCGAACGAACATGCCCTGTAGCACCACAATCATAACACACAATTGAGGACGCAGTAGTTCTCTCGACAACTCGGGTATTTCTCACGTCGTTACCCCGATTTCCGTCATTCGAACGCGTTGGAGCCTGTCGACCATCGTTCCTTCGTGGTGTTACTGCATTATTAGTATTAGCGTTTGGACTTGGTCTCCACAATCGCTGGAACCTACTAGTCGGTCGCGATGAAACTCCATCATCGCCGGTTGCTGACAATAATTTTTTCGTACGCTCAATGTGTACAGCTCGACGTTTCAGCTCGTCGAAAGACCATTGGTCACCATGGATCAGGCGCGAACGTAATCCACGTCGCATGCCCCGCAAAAACGTATTGCGCAATAAGTTTGCAGCATGCTGATCACCTAATTTCAACGGGACTATCCGTTTATACCACTGCAAAGCCAATTCATCAGCGAAATCTGCTACAGAACATTTCTGGCTCATTTGTTGAACCGCTGAATTTCGTCTACAAATTCTCGACTTTATGCAAATCGTTCATGCAACTGGAGAACTAAGACTTCATAAGTGGATGGTGTTTCCGAACTGGCCATCAATAATTCAACAAAACTGCGAGCGGCTTCTTTCAATTTCTTACGCAGTGTACGAAATTTATCATCTGAACTGTCTACCCCTCCTAACTCGAACTCAGTTTCCAACCTACGAAAATACGTGGCAAAATCTGAATTACCATCGAATCTCTCGATGTTAACAGGCTCTTTCGGGGGTGGCACGTTAACCACAATAGGCGGCATTACAGGAGCAGCTGCCGCTACAGGCGCAGAATAAACAGCATCGGCCGTGGTTTGGGTACACGCCAACGTAACTGTGGTTACACAAGTATCTGTACTAGCCGATACCACAGTCGTTGCCGCTGACACTAACGTAACCGGAGCAGATACAGGGGCACATAAAGAAACGACAACCAGTGCTAACGAAATCCTAGTAGGGCGCATGTAGCGTCGTAAGAACTTGATACTGCAGATAATGGCACCGACACTTGTGGTGGCGCAGCCCTAATTGTATCTAATAACGGGACCGTAGGCTCAACATCAAATCTTGCCTTTGGTCTAGTGTGTGCTTCTACCACAGTAGCATCCATATAAACCGAATCGTCTATTCCAACATCAAAAGTCGGAGTGACTACCGGATCCATGCTTATTAGATCTCGCAACTGGTTAAGATTACCTCGCACCTCACTCATTTGTTCGTGTAGGTCACTATTTTGTCGTTTCATTTGCTCATGTAAATCACTGTTTTGTCCTACCACAAAACTTTGGAAGCTACGTTCTCGTTCCATTGTATCTACCATCATTTCATCATACTTGCGATTAGAATCAAGTAAACTTACCTCTACTCGACGCAAAGTCGCTTCCAACGTGGTCAACGTAACATCACTCCTGGATGTAGTCGGACCCTCGGCTGCTGTAGGCAACGGCGTACTCATAGTATTCATTCCTATTGTCCACTGAGTCGTATCATCCGAAGGCACTAACGCAGCTGTGTTATCCATAACCTAAAAATACAAAACTCTATTTACAGCTAGAACACTCACAAGTCCGGGCTGATACAATAACGCGCATACAATAACGCTATGAGGATGTCAATAAGTACCACCACTAACCACAAACCAATCCAGCAAACGTACCAACAGGGTCTTCACAGTATCAGCATTGGCATTGGCCTCGTCATGGCCACCATGTCGGAGCTTAATCTTTTCTGTGGCAGCGTATCTTCGTGCTTACGCGACGCTCCGACCCCCAGTAACCACTATAACACACAAGAAGCACAAGTTAATCATAATTATAGCCACCAAATAACACTATGCTAGCAACTCGGGTGCACGAGTTCGTGGTCTGGCGTACCAGTAAAGTGGTGGCACACAGATCTTAATGTCTACTGTTTTGACGACAACCAATCCACTATAACAGCTCAGCGACTCAGCAGTAGGATTCTATTTCGCTCTCTCCAAGAGTTGAATAACAGGCGGTTATTAGTAAGTGTTTATTCAATATTTCCACGCAGTCCAGTTCGCAGCGATACCTTCGTCGAGTAAATCGATATTTAATGGATCTCTCAAAAATGCGAGCAAGATGTAGCGGTCAACCGATGCATGCATCAACCCTAATGAATTGGGGTCCCTACGCAATGGCACTCCGTGTTCTTATACCGATAACACAACTTTATCAAAACATGAGTATTAAATGGCGATTTTACCAACCATAAAATCCGTATAAATCGCAGCGGACCACTTTTAAACTATTTACACGAAAAATTGGTGCCGCTGATTATATATAAACCCTGTCACAACTCAGTATGATGCCGATGCCTGGCTTTATCACACATCGCATTAGCTTTATAACATTACCAATGTCAGATTTAAGCATTAAATCCAACTCAAGCCAAACTCGCGAATTACTATGGAAGACTAATAATTTTGGGTAACCTTGGAAACGTTTGGCAACCCAACGGACTATTCTACTAAGTCAATACAGATCTCACAACACAACCATCGACGCTCAGTTTTTCAGTTACACAACGCTCTTAAACTGTACAACCATTTAAATAATAAAAGCAAACAACAAAATCACTAGGTTCGTAACAACTCCACATAAGCAGTCCAAAACGCTAATTTCCGAGCAGACCTTCAATCTAATCTTGATTCCTCTCAGATTTAACCATGAACAGAATCAGTCTACTATAAGGTAACTATCTTTCGAGAAGGCTCGCCAACTCTATGACACGTTAGACGTTCTCCGTTGGACCGACGACACTCACTAAGAATATATGAAAACCAAAACCAAAAAGAGAGCTTAGCTAAACCATCACTCGTTCTATGTTCCTTATAAAAATACCAGAAAGAATTAACTAATCGACATTTAATATTTGAATAAGAGAATATTTTAAAACAACAAGTCAAAACAACGCTCAAGATGAAAACCCCATGACACGTTCCCTTTCGTAGCTAAGTCATTAACTCCATTCGTAATCCCCATAACCAAACCTAAATCATAATGATAATGATTCAAATTCAATATATGTATCAAGTAAAACATTTGAATTTACACAACGCCGTACAGACGCAACCTAAGGGCACCTCGTACCGTACTACGCATTATAACGACGAAATATATTATATATCCAGTATACATTATAGATTTAAGGAAAACAAGTGAAATTTGTGAAAAGGAGAAATTTTAGAGAAATGGGGTAAAAAGGGGAGGGGTGGTTTGGAAAAAGTACGGAGAGGTGGGTAGTGAAATTTTAATATGATAAAAAGGGTAGGCAAGGGAATTGAAATTGGGAATTTGAGGGTTGGGAGTTAAGATTTGAGAAAATGGAAGATGTTTGAAAAATGTGAAAAATTGGCAAAATTGGGATTTTAATAAAAGGTGAAATTTATGAAAAGTAGAAAAAGGAGAAAGGGGTTGGTTAGATATGTGAATAGCGGTGGAGGTAAAAAGAATATTAAAATTTGAGGGATGTTGGTTGAGTTTTGGGGGAATGGGGAATGTTTGAAAAAGATGAAAAAGGAAAGAAATATGGAGATTTTTGGAAAAGGTAAATTTATAGAAAATAGGAGGAGGGGGCAGAAGAGGGTTAAATATGTAGATAGGTGTGGTTATTGGGAAAAGATATGGAAATTTTAGGGAGATTGGTGGAGGTTTGGGTAAGAGGGAGGGGTTTGAATTTTGGTTGAAAAACTGGAAAAGGGAGGAGAAAATGGAATTTGGTGTAATTTTGGTTTTAATGAGAGAGGGTGGGTAAATAGGGAACATGGGTTAGAGAATAGGGTATTTAAAAGGCAAGAATAAGTTTTAAGAGGTTTTTAAGTATAAAATTTGGGTATTGGGATATATGATGGTAGGGGTGAATTTTGAGAAATTATATAGATTTGATATATTTTATATATTTATACAAAATTACATAGCTAGTAGTAAGCTAAGGTGAGTTTTATATCCTTTGCACTAATTATACGCTCATACTCCATGCCGAGGACGACTGGGAGTGTTAAGGCGGGAGTGGAGGCCGGCGCCGGGGTTTTAGTAGAAATTGGTAAATTTTAGGTATGAAAAAGGCACCAGCCCCGACAGTACGTAGCCATTTTTTTCACTTGTCGGATCATCGAGACGTGGAACCAACTTGACAGCACGATTGTGCTCTCAGAGAACTTGGACAAGTTCAAACGTAATTTAGGAGGGGTGCGATTTTTGCCACGCTAAGGTAAGCACCTCTAAACCCTCTTAAGGTATGATCTGTGATCAGTAGTATTATATTTAATTTATTTAAGTTAGTAAATTACATAGCTAGGATAGTTTTATATTATATATAGTAATACATATAATAATAATATATACGTTATATTATGCAATATATACCACGCCAGGGCGACAGGGAATACCAGGGCGGTGCGGGGGCGGCCTTTATTCAAAAGAAAAGAAAAATTTTGGTGGTGAAAAAGGCACCAGCCCCAACAAGGATAAGTATAGTTACTTCGGCAATTGATTTTTTTTAATTTCTTAGTGTTACGACTTAGTTTTATATTTTCGGTAGCTTAACTACTTACTGTTTAATCACTTGGCAAAGTGCTAGCTTATGTTTACGGCCGAAAATCGTTAAGAGTTGCAAACAATTGCGCATTTTGTACGGAAACGCCTATACTCTGGTTTCCTAGTGATATACTTGGAAAAGAGAGATCTATACTCGGCTTCCTCGTCAGTATTCTTTGAAAAGGAAGGTCTATACTCGGTTTCCTCGGTACGAAGATTCAAAGGAAACGCCTATACTCGGGTTCCGGAGTTTGTCACAGCGTGTACGGATTAGTTAGCGAAGTGGTGTGCTAAGACTTTTATTCACAGAAGGCGCTTAGGTAAAATGCTTCACAAATAGGTACCTTAGCATCTTATTAATTATCTTAGTTATATTAGTTTTCCCATTTAAAATCGTAGGTTCTATAACTAGATACTAAGAGTGGCACCGTGATAGCTTTAATAATTCTAATAATATGTACAAATATCGGCCTCAAGTGTCGAGTGAGGCGTAACCAGGGCGAGAGCGCAGGTGGGTTCGAATAATTTAGTAGTGCTACTTGTTAGCCTGGTAGTCGTCCGGCGCCCACGAATCAGGTAGTACTAGTCTTGAGAATTGAGAAGACCGGGCGAGTATGAGGAGTGGATTCGAACGATCACAATCTCGAGTATCTTATACCCAAATACCAGTATCGTCAACAATCCGGGGGCATACATTGAGAAAACTTCAACTACTCGGTAGTCGACCGCTACTGTTTAGTTCATCATAGGTAGCCTACCAACCATCCGGGGGTGACTACAAATATATATAACCGGCACTTATTAGCGCAATTCTAAGGCTCAGGTTAAGGTATTTAATTAACCCTGCAGTCGGCCAACCATCCGGGGTTCGGTTGTATGAACTCGCAGGAGCTTTAGTAACGTAATAGCTAACCTAAAAGTAACCGGTTGTCACTCAAAGCGTAACCATCTAAATAAGGATCGTACTAGCATAATTCTAGGAGCCTAGGACAGGTACTCAAATAAACGTGCGTCATCAGTCATCCGGCGGTGGTCGTACAAACCTCACAAGCCAGAAAAATAGCACGTAAACTAAAGATAACGCTAGTAGCCTTAGATACGCGCTTAGACCGCTTGGTGGCCGAAGAGCGTGCAAGGATTTGTATAGGTGTGAACGAGCCGGCATCAGGATTCAGTGATCAGTGGGCGTATTGGCGTAATGAGAGTGAGAGCTAAAAGTCAAGAGCAAGGACTCTGACTACTCGATAGTCAAATATTGTGTCGCAAGAACGAGTCATCTTAGCTCCATACCGTGCCTTAACATTTTATCTGGTTTCGTAATAAACATTGTTAACTACGCGTTTGGTGTTCGAGTATCTGAACCAGAGTGATCGAGCCGACCAAGGTATAAGCCACAACGCAAAAGATAAGGCATAAATACTGATCACGTAAAGAAGGACGCGCGCCATATTCACGTCCCACCGGCATTCTACTGGCCACACCTCGAACCGCACGGTCTCTCGGTGACGAATCCCGTTCCCTCTTAAGTACCGATAGCCGACATAAGGAAAAATCTTCATCCAACCTCTACCCCCCAAGAAAACAAAACAAAATAACATTTAGCCTATTTTTCTGTCTAGTCCGCCGGCAAAGATGGAAAAAGCTTTCCGAATGGGAAACTTCAATCCATCGAACCGGAGCAACTCGCAACCACGCCTGCTCAAGGTTTGTTTTTCTTCGTACAATGTTGCAAAATCGGTTCTTAGTCGAGTTCGCGAGCTCCGCGACCACCCGGGCTAGAAATAGGTTTACATTAGACGATCAATGTCCGATCAAGACCGACGACAACTAGCAGCACTTAAATGCAAAGCATTCGAACTGAATCGCAGTCTCGACAAGGATGAAACGAACACTGATAGATATGTAGCGGTTAAAGAAAAATTGGTGGTTTTCAAAGGATGTACGCGTGTTAACGGGCGTTTGGTTAAGGGTAAATACACGGAACTGGATTACTAATAAAATCATCGAACGACAAACTATCGGTTACTTTAAACTAAAGCCAGGGACTGTCTCCGTTGGTGAGTCACCTGAAGCAGCCAACACCTTAATGTCCGACAACATATTCCTGAATGGCATGGTGAACTGTAAATTAATAAACGCGCGTAGCCTGGCCAACAAACTGACCGACCTAGAGGTGCTCTTGAATTCCGATCAATACCCTATTATTACTGTAACCGAAACATGGCTTAATAACTCCATAACAAATTCACTGCTGGACCCGCTCAGTAGATACAGAATCGCCAGAAAAGACAGAAAACACTACAGACGCGGTGGTGTTGCCTTGTTTATTAGAAATGAGTTAATATTTGCGGAAATTACTGAAAACTAATCATCAGATAGACATTGAAATTGTGGCTGTAGACTTATACCTTCCGACAAAACATCGATTGTTTTGTTGTTATCGATCACCAAACGGCGATGAAAACTGTATATATATCATT
Organism: Trileptium ribeirensis; assembly: GCA_030248225.1. Lineage (NCBI taxonomy): Eukaryota > Metazoa > Nematoda > Enoplea > Enoplida > Thoracostomopsidae > Trileptium > Trileptium ribeirensis. The sequence continues at coordinate 26,522 of JASANE010013413.1, read as the reverse complement.
AATAGCCGAGCTCTTCAAAAAATCTTGCGTCACATCATGGTCTGTCACTATAGTTTTCCACTTCAATCTGCCAGATATAAACTGGGCTACTTCATCGGTCCCTCATAGCTTAATTTATGAAACTTTCATGAACAGTATTTCCGAGGCAGGTCTTGAGCAACTCGTTCCCTTTCCTACTCGTGGCAACAATTTACTAGATCTCGTTTTGACAACATGCGTACTAAATCTACCTCTTGTAGAGCGCGGCGAACATTTTTCTACTTTAGACCATTTCTCAATTGATATCGCTCTGTTTGCGAATTTGGATACAAATGTTGAAAAACCCACATATGGCTTCGATTTTAAAAAAGCTAATTTTCTAGCTATTAAGTCTTCTTGGCAAATGTCAACTGGGATTTGGTACTATATAGCATTTACTCTGTTCACGAGAAATGGTTGTGCTTTTATAATATTTTGATTGATGCTTGATGACATTATGTCCCGAAAAAGACTAAAAATTTAAATACTAAAACCAACTAGCCTTTTTACATTAGGAGACTGTTATCGCATAAACTTAAATTGTGGAAAGAAAGCAAAAAATCAGGAGATTTCACAAAATACAAACAACACAGCAAAAAAATGTTCCCAGGCGATTTTTGCTTACCAAAAACACAAAGAATACAAAATTCTTAACCTCGGCGATCGTAATAAACTCTTTAAATACGTCAACAATAAGTGTTTCGCTAAGAGCGGTATCAGTGCCTTGAAGAATAGCCAAGGTGAACTTATTACTGACGACGATCAGCGTTCAAATTTACTAGCAAATGCTTTTGCAACTGTATTTGCTCCGGATGATGGAAAGCTTCCTGTACTAACATAAGCTCCTGACGGTATAGAATTATCATAGATATCCTTTAGGCCTGACATCGTGTACAAATTCATGGGAAAATTAAAAAAATAAACATAGTCACGCTCCAAACGAATTTTCTCAGTCCTTTTTAAAAGAACTCCGCGTTGAGTTGTGTAACCCACATTCTCATATTTTCGAACAATCATTTATAAATGGCGTTGTGCCTAACATGTGGTCCTGTTCGGATGTTGTACCCATCTATATGAAATGATCAACATGCGAACCACTTAACTATCGGCCAGTTTCACTCTTATCGAACTCTTTCAAGTTTATGGAATCGATAGTTAATGAACAATTATTAAATTACATTTCATCAAACAATTTAATAGCAAAAGCCAGCACGGTTTTCTTGCAAAGCGTTCTACTTGTACACAGCTTTTGGAATGTTCCGATGACTGGTCCATTTCACTGGATATTTCACTCGAGCGCTACTACACAGTTATATTTAACTAGTTTGCCAGCTGTACAGGGGCGACTAAAACTAATATATATAACCGGCACGTATTAGCGTAATTCTAAAGAACTCGGCCCAGGTAATCAAATAACCATACATAGTCAGCTGTACGGGGGCGATTCTGTCAACTCACAAGAGCTCTATTAAAGTAATAGCTAAACTAAAGCTAACCGTTATCACTCAACCTGAACATCAGTGCCAGCTGTACGGGGGCAATTGGATTAAACAAGGATCTGTATTAGAGTAACTTTCAGGCTCAGGTTGAGGTATTTAGATAAATCTGTATCGTCAGCTATTGTGGGGCGATTGTACTAACCTCACAAGAGGCGCCACAATATTATATGTTATATCGACGTGACGCTGCTTCATTGCGCACTTCCAACGCAATGCCCATACGACCACGGCTATCGTGACTTCAAGGGCGGACCTGATGGGTTTCCATTGCTCGAATTTCCTTACCCACGCGAGTCAGGCCCAAGAAATGACGGAGCTTAGCAAGCCGCATGGGCGCTTCACAGGATGTGTTCTGATCCTGCCGGACGGGTTGCGCACGTAGTCTACGAGGTACTACCTTTGAGGTCCCCAGGGAGGTCGGCTCCGTCACATGCTCACAGGCCAAAGAGACCGTACCGCTATTCCCTATCCACGTCCAACCCGGGAAGTGTAAAATTCTAGGTATTTGAGTCCAATCGAAATTGGTTTTAACTTTCCCGAAACGGTTAATTCATTTAGGTTAGCCAGTGGCACCACTAGGGTCCGACAAATCCCTAGACGTTTAACGTCGGATCTGCGCATGTCTAAAGTTCTTATTCTGGGTGCTCAGCGTGAGTTTAAACTTTTGTGATTAATTTTTCTTATGAGTCGCACGAGTCGTACCTTTCAATAAGCATAATTAAACTTATTTGTAATCGGCGAGTCACGCTGAGGTTTGCTTCTTCGATGCGCGTGTCAAACCTGAACGTGGGTCGTCGATTTGGGGTGACGGATTTGAAACCCTTTAGTTCCTATCGCTACTACGGGTCAACAAAACACTTGAACAATTTGGGTTTTCAGTGAGCATTTATTGATGAGTTACACAAGAACTTATGGGTACACGGATAGATACGTATTGTACGGGCAAATACAATCAGCGTTATGTCACAATTATGGCACGCTACTACAAAATGAGCAGAGCTTCAATTGGGGAGGGTTGCGGAGTCATCGCCTTTTTCACGGAACTCTCACAGCTGAGTCAAAACACGGCGAGTACTGTGAAGCCTTATCTCATGACAGCTGTGCTTACCTTACTCATGAAAAATAAAGGAGGGGTCAAATTAAAATCAGTGCCGGTATGTGCTACGGTTAGTTATCGAAAATGAAGGCGCCATCGAACTAACTATTTTCTCGGTACTATGTTCGCCAACAGGAAGGATACTCCGACACAACGATAGGTTCGGGTAAACGAAAGGCGGAAACGAGGCGGGGTATGCGGGGTTGAGCGTGCAACGGGACGTTTGCGAGACTTCATCTTGCTCATTCGAATAACAAAACTGTGGTACATGATAATCGGTTATTTCTACTCGCAGTTAGTAGCGATGAGGTTAGCCTATGACAACATAATACAACAACAATACAAGGATACTTATCAATACCATGGTAAGATTATGAAATGCTCCTCGGTACGACTCCTGAATTCTTTTCTAACGGTGGGACAACGGTACGAGATTAGTTTTGTCCTACTTGCATACATACATACGTACTTAGAATGACCATATAAATTTTGTGAAGGAACATCTAAATATGCTGACTAATTTCGGCTCTTGTTCCCTATGCCATTACTCCACAAACACAATGGAATTGGGTCTCTAATTGCGGTCAATCCCTGGTCTAGATCAATACAAAAGACAAACATTTCGAATACACCAACGTGAGTTATAACTACATAAAAAGGAACGATTGGGCGGTCTTGTCTTTCGAACAGCTTGTGGGTCCCGGTAGACTAAGGTTGGGACCGAATTTTGAGCTTCTCCTGAACCAGGCTTTCGTTCACTTTGCTATGCGGGTTGTACGTATGATTGTAATTGAAGCGAGTAATGTTAGTTGCAAGGCCTCGTGGGCCGTCGGCATTACTCTAATGATACTAAAACCTACTTTGATTTGACTTGAAAAACGTTCAAAAACGAGCTCTATTCGGTACTAAAATTTAACTGTTCTTTCGAGCAATTTCTGCTCGACGAAGCGAGGCAGTAAACGGAGGCCCCGGTTGTCAGGACAACCGTAACAATCTTATTCTCTGTAGTGCATTGGGTTTGAGTCTTTAAATCGTTCGATTCATAATTTCCTTTCCAAATTTTGGGTATAATTCATTTAGGACTGGGGAGGACTTTGATTTCTAATAACTCGTTATTTCGCCAGCCTTTCTCTATTAAATTTTACACGGCGGCTGGGCTTGACCGTATATATCGATTTTCTAGGACCGGGTCGACGGTCCTCACAAGAACTGGTCGGTCGGGCCAAGACCCGATAGACCCGATATTGCGTCTAGCGACATCGTCAATTTTATTTCTGTAAAACTTTGCCACTGACAACAAATTTACCAACTCGGGTAAATTTGATAATTTCATTGCAGCGGCCGTATATCGGAGATTCAAGTCTCCGACGGCCTTCGTGCTGCTAAACTGCTATATACTCAGTGAAAGCAAGAGAGGGAAACTCAAAAACATGTGCAAAAGCAATAGCAAAACCAACTTACAAAACTGTATATAAAGGTGCGTAAGGCAGCGAGTTCTGCGAAAGTTGTGTCGACCCTGGGCGGATTTTTCTCTGCCCGGGTCCACAATTTTCAAAATTTTTGGAATAGCCACGGCTTTGCCGGGCTAACTAGCTCAAATGGGAGGCCTAACGGGCCTCTATTTGTACTGTAAAAATCATCGAGATTCCTGGAGAAAAATCTAACTTATCAACATTTAAAATTTTAGGTGGGGGCGGACCCCTATCGGGCCGTCAGGTTTGTGATTCCGACTTGCCACTAGTGAAATTTAAGATGGCGTCCGGCAGCGGACATTCCTACGAAGAAACAGCGAAAGTTTCCGCAAAATTCCTGGAGAGGATCTTGAGATATTTTAGTTTCAATCTGGAATTTACATTTCAGTGGGGTTTAGGCCACTTTAGGGCCGTCAGGTTAGGGATTCCGAAGTGAAATCGACAGGTTTTATAAGTATATTCATTACCCGAGGGCGCTACGAAGAAACTATCAAGATCCTAACAAAGTTCCTGGAGGAAAACTTAAAATATTTTGGTTTTAATCTTGGTTTTACATTGTCGGTGGGGTTGGGCCTCTTCAAGGCCGACGGGTTGGGGTTCTAACTTGAAACCGACATGTTGTAAAACTCTATTCGTTAGTAGACAGTCTTACGAAGAAACCGCCAGAGTTTAAGCAAAATCCCTGGAGGAAAACATAAGTTATTTGCATTTTCACGATTTGCTGGGAGCGACCCCTTTTCGGGTCGTGGGGTTTCGGTTTCCGACTCGATATTTGAACGTTTTAAACCTTGAAGCTCTGGTTCGGATCCTGCTAGAGATGCGGATAAAATTTCAACCAAAATCTTGGGGTAGTTCTTGAGATATGTCAAATTCTCTACATCGGTGAGCCATCTCGCTCACGGGGCAGCACATCTGCGTATCTGTTGGTGTGTTGACATAAAATTTTATCCCGGAAGCGTTGCCTATAGTTCTATTATCTCATTACTAACATTCGGTTGGGTTCCTGAGGTAAATTAGTCCAACCGCATTAATGAGCTCCTACTAAAAACCCGCAAAAGCGGCGAACGGTTTTACGTCCAAAGAAAATGATAAAACAAGAACAATCTTGCGTAAAGCCGTTGACAAAATACTTGATACGAACGATGCGGCATGACTGCGGATGATTCGGAGTGCTAATAAAATGTCTTGTTTAACCAGTATGCTTTCAGCCAAAATGTTTTATTTAACCTCGGTCAGCTCACGGAATATTTTCCTAATTCCTAACTCGACTCAGGGAATCATGTGAAATGAATCTCAACGCGAGTGTCGCGTTTGTTTGTATCCTAACTCAATGACCGAGGGAGGTCCAGCATGACTTCGTTTGTCTAATCCAATCATTCGAGCGGCCATCTGAGACTGCGGGTCGGCGGGACGAGCTAGGGCGGACAGGGCTATCATGTAAAAATCAAGTATGGACAGGGAGTCCATAAAGACTTGGCGTTGCCTAGACACAACATACATTCTCCTATGCTATACCTACTTCCACCGGATAACTGATTCTACCTAGCTTCAATAGCACTGGACTCCAGGGACGATCCTCCTTGTCCACACTTACAGGAGTCGATCCGTCGCTTCAACGCCCGTCGCCCATCCAAATATACGCACGACCAATCGCGAAAACAGAAATCCACTGTAAACTCCAAAAAGCGAAACACATTGAAGAAACTAAGCGCCATAGCCGGTCTGCAAAACGACCGAACTCTGCGCTGCCGAAGGCATACTGAACGCTGACATTTTTGTGCGGTTCTGCTTTTATACTCGGATTTCAAAATTTCAAATTTTTGAAATTTCGTCCGTTAAAGTGCTTATTCAGCACTTTTGGTTCGATCTGACCCCATTTTCTGATCTTAAAAGCAAATAAACTTATCAGTCCAAATTCCGATCATATTTGGACCAATTTTATATAAATTTAATACATAATCTAATTGATTTACGACCGCTCTAATATAAACTTAATATAAACTCTTAAGAAACGAAACTATGCTTTTATACACGACCTTCCCGAAACTTCTAACAACTTCTAAACAAAACCTCTATCAACTGTATATATTCCAGTGCTGGGTCCCTGTAAGCTTTAGTTCATCTCCTACAGGTCGGCTGATAAGAGCCACATCCTCATAACTTCATATAAATGATACGTCAACTTTATATAAAATGACTATGAAACAACAACCAAGCCACAAGTTAATATAAATTCTATTTCTGACTACCGGCTTTACTCAGCAGCGTTGTAGTACCGCTTTTATATGAGCTTCCAAACTCTACATTTAGTTGCCATTAACTTCAATGATAAGAAGATCCAGTTCTACTAAAGCTACATATAAAATTTATATAAATGCAATGGTTCAAGTATGTTGTTGACTCAGTAAGCGTACAATATCGACGCTAGCATCCACGGCAAACCTATATACACATCCACATTTGATTAATAAAGCAGATGGCGATGGTATAAAGCTGGTGCTTAATCGGCTTCGGCGGCTTTTAGCTGTTAAGAAACTTCGACATGTGGACAGCTCACTATAAACTTAATATAAAATTAATACACAACCGGCTTGTTGACATAGTACCAGAACAAAGTTAATATAGTAATCGTTGCGTATAAGCTTGGATGCGGCGTACTCAGAAAAGCAGCTGAAGTAAATAAAATCACTGGACGTCCCTGCTACACACACACATATATATATATACATATATATCAGGGAGTAGCCGGAATTCCGGTTCCGGCGAAAATCGTGTTCCGGTTGCGGTTCCGGCAAAGGGCAAAAACCATACCGGAATTCCGGTTTAAAAAATTTTGTTTGAAATTTTTCACATTTTTGCTTCATCTGTGATCCAAACATATGTAATATATATTATACAATGATCAAACTCCAATACAACCGAGCCAAAGAAAAGATTAACTAACCAATTTGCCGTGTGAAACGTAAGTAGGGCACATAATTTTAGCAGGAATTTTTCATAATTACCTGCAGGAGTTTGTTAAATCAAAGCCAGGTCGATGCTTGTAGCAGCTATTTTACACATCCAGAAGTCTGTGGGATACATTTGAATTAAACCGGTCCAACTCGGTAACAGAGTGTGGCTTACGCAGAAGTACTTAGCCTATGCTTGGCTAACATAAATTGCGTCAAGCACAAGCCGGTGCGCTTTAAATTTTGTAAATCAGGTGAAATTGAAGTAACGTTATCTGCCACGCAAGCAGAAACTGCTTCCTTGGCAATGAACTGTATTTATTGAAACTGTGCGAGCAGCATCACAGTGTGTCTCATCTATAGCATTCTGATTAGAAAGTTATCATCATTATCATCTAACTGACGGGCACTGTTTGTCCAACGCTAGCCTAAACAGTGTCTCTGACCACTGATCAGAAAATTACCTTCTATCTATTATTTTATCTTAGTATCATGTAAACCAATAATTTTAAGTTTGCTACAGAAGAACATGCAACAAACGTATGTGTAGTAAAGGGAGGCGACTGGAGACAGAGCGAAAGTGTGTATTCTACGCTCCAAGCTTTGTAAGCACATTCGATTTGACGCAATATACGCAGTGGTGTATAGTGGAAGACATTTTTTTGCTCTGAATATCCAAAAACCGACATATTTGATCGATAAATAAACATTATTAGCTTCCTCAGTCTCTTTAAAGTTTCAGAAAGGCAATAATACCATCGCAATACATTAAGTTTAATGTAAAAGTTATTTTTAATGCATTTTAAATCCACTATACCTTCATTTCTTCCATCATCTGTTTTACTATATATAAATTTCGAAGACCAGGTTCCGGTTCCGGATCCGGTTTAAATGGACGGTTCCGGTTACTGGTTCCGGTTCCTGTAAATTTCGATTCCGGTTATTCCCTGATATATATATACATACATATATACACATATATAAATTAATATCGGTTTTATATTGCCTTAATATTAGTAGCTGCTTTGGAACACGTTTTCAGTAAAAGAGAGAGACGCGGCTTATGTAAACAAAGACGGGGTAGGGATCGCAAAACAGGGTGCCATTCCATCGGTGATGGCCGGAGTGCCAAGCTCGACCCGGAATCGGACTCGGTACGTCCGTCCGGTTATTTTAATATGTAACAGGACCGTATTCGGTCTACAGGGGGAAAATAGACTCTCGGGGGGAGGGTCCGTGCCAAATTTTCTCCGGGTAGGGTGTTTTAAACGGCTCCCCTGGGTTCGGGGTGCACTTTTCTGGGGTGTTTTATATATATTTGGGTTAGTCTCGACGAGGGGAATCTATTGAGGGGTGACACGCCTGTCGGGGCGTTATTTCTAGAATCTTCATATGGGGTATCTAAAAGTGGGCGCAGCGGGACCGGTCCGGGCTTAAATTAAAGCCTCGGGTCTGGGGATTGCAACGATGCCACGTATATAGTTTTAGGACTAACATCCGTTAAGTTATTGAATTAATTGTATTTTATCAATTTGCGTACCTACATATTCACTCATAAGTCCGTGGATCCGGGTCGGATTTCCACGAACCCGGTCTCATTCGAAAGACCGTCAAATTTTCTATGATAAATGTTAAGTACTTAATTTTGAAATTCCCAACGGTTCCGGAGTTATGGACCGGAGCCGATACTTTTGGCTTCTAAATTTCATAAATGTTCATTTTCGTTTCTTATCTCAACCAGCGAGATTGAACGCTGGTAGATAATATTTCGTAAGGTCTTGCAAATTCCCAGTGTGGCAATAACTAGCGAGCACTGGTAAATTCTATATTTTCCGTTTGCTCTTATAATTTTCAGATAATTTTCTCAATTGCTGTTCGCTTTCGGGCGAACAGCCACATCTTTGTGGTCCTCATTCGTGAGGACGGTCGTGACGGGTATCCGTCATGGCCAGTTATTCCAACAAAATTTCGTAACAAATTTCGTGGTCCTACCATTCGGGGTAGGACAATTCCTACATATAGATTTATACTGGGTTCAGCGGGGGAGTCGTACCGTCCTAAAATTCTCTACAAATCGAGTATGGCAAGAGCTCGCCATACTCACTTTCTGCTCCTATAAAAGATCAGTTTGCAACCGTGAAAATCCCTAAAATGCCTTCTAAAATCATCCCAAATAGGCTACATTCCATCACTCGTACTTCCAGCCTAAAGGTCACAAGAATACAACAAAATATGACAAACAGAGTACATAAAATCATGATAAAACGCAGGCGCTCTTATGGCCTGATCAATCCGATAAAATAGTACAATTATAGCACAACATTATCATGAAACGGTATACAATGACAGCAATAGGGCGGCGCTTTTATGGCCTCTTATAATAACAAAGAACGGTATGAATATAGTACGATAGATATACATAGATAGATATATAACTGGTTAACAATTCATATCCCCATCAGTTTGCTAGATCATGTACCTGAAAACACCTATGAGCAACAACATCGATTACAACGGTACATAAGCATACGATACGGTAAAGATAATATATATCAAACGCGTGCCTTTATGGCCATCAAAAGTATTACAAGAGCGATAATAATGACAAGTACTCAAATACATATGCCAATGATGCCTTTATGGCCTACAATAATATGAAAAAAATCATGACAATACCAATATATGTGTATCAAGGCGTGCCTTCAGGGCACTACGATCAATATGTATACAGATAGATATAGGTATTGGTATATACGGCAACAATTCCCTGACGATTATCCATCCCTAAAATAGCAATAAAGATACCCATCTTGATCAAATCAATGTCGGCGGTGCAGGCCGAAATACTGAAAACACAAGTCGATTACATAGCGGGACTCGTAAACCCATTTACTCCGGACTCGTGTCGTTTACCTTTATATAGATATATGGTGCTATTGAATCTGTTCCGATTACGTACATATTTACTTGACTTCAGCTCTACTTCGATTATCTACATATGTACCCGATGATTCCTGATTTGTTGTAATTATATACTTACATAACTGTATTGATCTTGCGAGTTGTTTCAATTCATGGTTTAGGTATATACGGTAGTTCATGGTTTGTGCCATTAGGCAGACTACATATGAGGTGACAACAGGGCTTTATGGTAGATGGGCATATATAGAGAAATTCGGTTTATATATTTGCTTGCGCAAAGAGGCGATTAATTGGTTCTACTTACATAAATGTACGTATTGTAATGCGACGGTGGATTTCTCACCCTTTTGGGCTATTCCCGTAGGGTGTCCCAGGTTGGGGAAACACTGGTGGCTGAATTCGGAAATGTTGGCCACTATACATGTGGTCATGATTATTGAGGAACTCGACTAAAAGTTGACCATTACGCTATGGACAGGATGTTTTGGTACTCGGAAAAATGTTGTCCATTACACTGTGGACGGGATTTTTGGTGTTCGGAAAAATGTTGTCCATTACACTGTGGACGGGATTTTTGGTGTTCGGAAAAAATGTTGTCCATTATACTGTGGACATAATTATTCACCTTTGAACCAGGCGACCTTCGACAACATCGGGAGACGCCGCGACTTTCGCCCGGGAAGCCGTGTTATTGAAACACGGTTTTTTCGACAATCTAATCAAAAGAATAACGGTAAGTCATCGCTGTGGCCCTGAAACAGGGCAGCAAAGCGACGCAGGCTACAGCTCGGGAAGGCACCCCGACGCATGGAGACGCGACTTGAAAACCGCGACCATTGGAGCTCCCACCACCGCTGCTGGTAGATTGTTCCAGCTTTCGACAACTCGGTATGCAAATGAATGACGAGCGCAGTCAAGGCGTGGATGTAAACGGGAACGCAATTTGTACGTGTGACCACGGAGTCTATTATCCGTAACAAACTCGAACCGGTCGTGTATTGGTAAATCTACGGTGCCGCGGCTGGCGTTGAAGAGCAAAATTAGGTCAGCACGGAAACGACGTGTTGCAAGTGTTTGTAAGCCCAAGTATCGCAACCGGGCCTCGTACGTAAGGTCACTTAAGCCTGGGACAAACTTCGTTGCTCTGCGCTGTACTCGCTCGATTAACTTGATATCTTTTTGGTAGTGTGGGCACCAAGCGCTACAGGCGTATTCCCGCCTGGACCGACTGAGTGAGCGGAAGAGCATCAAAAACACAGGTTTGCTGATATATTTAAACGAACGACGTATACACCACAAGACGAACTCCGCTCTTCTGACAATGTCCGCACAGTGTTCAGAAAATTTTAGATCGGCTGTGACGATCACGCCTAAATCTTTTTCGGAACGTTTGCTTGGGATTTCTATATTACCCAGTGTGTATTTATTACAAGGATTACTTCTAGCAAAGTGTATGCAGGCTGATTTGTGGACGCTAAACGTCATACACCAAGTTGTTGCCCATGCGTGAAAAGAGTCAATATCTCGTTGTAAATCTACTATATCAAAATTAGTCAGTGAATGATGGGCGTGAATCCGCCGAAACACTTTGGCGTCATCCGCGAATTTGCGAATAGCGCTGGAGATTGAATTATCAATGTCATTGAAATAAATCAGAAATAGTATTGGTCCAAGTACTGTGCCTTGGGGCACACCACTTTTGACGACACGCCAGTCTGATATGTGACCGTCAATAATCACTGCCTGCGACGTTCATTTAGAAACGACGCTAATAAGTTTAATAATTTGCCTTTGATATCTAGGGCGGAAGCTTTGGCCATTAAACGTTTGTGCGGCACCCGATCGAATGCCCTCTGAAGATCTAAATATATTGTGTCAACACAGTCCCCGCTATTTACTACCTGTATGACCCACTGCAGATAATCGATTAAATGGCCCATAGCAGCGCGTTCGCGTGTGAAACCGTATTGTGTTTTCTTGAGTAGGTAATGTGAGGATACATGAAGCGCAATACGATCTGCAATGATTGTCTCCATGATTTTAGAAGTTCCGGATGTAAACTGGCGGGCTGATAATTTTCAACAAGAAAGCGACATCCCTTTTTGAAAATTGGTGTAATTAGTGCAGTTTTCCACTCCATCGGGATGGGACCAGTTTGCATTGAATGGTTGAACAGATCACACAATGACGAACAAATTTCGTGGCGACACTCGTATAAGATATTATTGTATAGCATATCAATTCCTGGGGCGGCAAACTTTTTAATTGTGTTCAATTTACTCATAACTACGTCTTCCGTGAAAATTATTTCATTTAATTTGTGTGTCGTTTGATGGTTTAGAACGGGGATATTGCTAACGTCTTCGTCCACAAATACTGAACAGAAATATTCATTCAGTACGCTAGCGCGATCGTACTCTAACGCGGACACAGATCCGTCCGGCAATTTGAGAGGACCAACAGTGGGACGAGATTCGAACCAAGGACCATTGAGCTCTCTTAAAATCAGGACGGGTAGTCGTACGTGGGGACTGACGATGGTGTTCGGCGTGTTTTTTTTTTTGTTTTTTTGTTTTTTTTTTTTTTGTGTTTGTTTTTTTTTTTTTTTTTGTTTTTTTGTGTTTTTGCTCTTTTTTTTTTTGTTGTGGGTTTTTCTTTTTTGAGGTTTTTATTTATTGAGTGTGAGTGCTATTTTTTTTTTATTTTTTTTTTTTTATTTATTTTTTTTTTTTTATATTTTTATTACTTTTGATTTTTTTTTTTTTTTGTTCTTTTTTTTAGTTTTTTCTTTTTTTTTTTTCTCTTCTTTTTTTTTTTATTTTTTTTATTTCTTGATTTTTTTTTTGATGAAATGGTTGCTTTTTGTGTTTTTGGAGAGAGATTTGTTTTTATTGCTGGCTGATTTGTTGATTATTCTCTTTTGCTTTGATGTTGAGTTTTTTTTTTGAATTTGACTGTGATTTGCTTTGAGTTTTTTTTTATGTTTTTTTGTTTTTGCTTTAGGGATTTTTTTTTTTTGGTTTTATTTTTTTGTTTTGATTTTTTGCTTCGGAGTGGTTTATTTTTTAAAGTTATTTTTAGCTTTTTTTTTGATTTTTTGTATTTGATTTTTTGGTTGCTTGAGTTGACTGGATTTCTTGATGACTGATTATTTATTTAGCTTTTTTTTTGTGAAATTGTTTTGTTTTTTGATTTATTGGGTTTGGGATTTTTAATTATTTTTTAGATTGTTTTGATTTATTGCTTTGATTTCTGTAGATGCTGATTGTTTTTATTTTTAGAAATTTTTTTTTGGGTGGGAAGATTTAGATTTGGTGTTTATGGGAATTTGCTTGTTTTGGTTTTTGATGCTCTTTTATTTGCGGTTATTTTGTAGCTTTTTTTGTTTGAGGTTTTTTTATTATGGTGCTGGGCTTGCTCTTTTTTGATAGATGGGCTTGATTGATCTAAACTTATTTTTTTCACGTGCTGACGAATCTGTAATTATTATATAATCTATAATAATTTATTAATGAGAATGGTTTTTGGGGGTTTTTATGTTTTAGCGATGGTTTATTGTGAGCTGGCTATTTTATGTGTTTGCATTTATTGATTTGGGCGTTGTTTGTTTTGGTTTTTTGGTCTTTTTGGTTTTTTTTGATTTTTTTTTTTATTTTATTTGGTTTGATAGAACTTCGAAGAATCTAGTCTTTTGACTTCTCTTATTTTTGGGAAATTATTTGACTATAGTGGGTTGGAAATTATTTGGGGTTTTTTGTTTTTTTGATTGCTGCTTGATCTTGTATTTGATATTTTTTTGTTTGGTTTATTTTATTGACTTTTTAACTTTTATTTTTTTTTCTTGAGGTTTTAATTTTTTTGGTTGTGATGCTTGCTTTTATTTTCGAAAATTTTCGATTTTAATGCTTTTTGTTTTTGTTTTTTGGAATGGCTGGGAGAACTTGTTTTTTTATGGTTGTTTTTGCGATTTTTTTTTTTTGGAGGACGGTATTTTGGGCGACTTTTTTTATTTTTGTTTTGCACTTTGCTTTTTGAGAGGGGCTTTGGGAAGCGCAAATAGAAATGAGATGATTTTTTTCAGACGCGTTGACTAGCATAGTTTGACTTTGGTGTGCTATTTTGTTTAGAGGTTTGATGAGCTTTTTTTGCTGCGCTGCGCTTTGCTATTGAGAATTTGGGGGAAAATTTGTTGGAGCGGTTGGAAAGAGGCTCCTGGGGTTTGGGCTTTGGGATGTTTGAGGGTATGAAACTGAGGAAGTAATAATGGTATGGTGCGAAAACTGCAATCTGTATTCGCTTGAAAGTTATATTTTGACTTTATTATCTTAGTCTCGCTATTGAATTCTTGCACCATTTTGGGTATCGATTTCTTTTTATTTTCACCGTACTATATCAAGCCGATTATATTCATCCGAATACAATACATTCATTTATCAATGATCATTCTAAAATCCACATACCAATAATTATTTTCTTCATTTAACGGGCCCTTTCATTTTACCTCTTTTTTTCTTTCCAAATTCTATCCGTATTCTACAAATTTGTATTTTTTTATATTTCCACCACGCTTATTTGCGAAATTTTATACTGTTCCATTTTCTTTCTTTGCTTTTTAATTTTTTTATTTTATTTTATTTACCATATATTTTTTGCTTTTCTTATTTTTTAATATATCTTTTTATTTATTTTTGCTTTTTTTTCTTAATTTTTTAATATTTCTCTTATTGCGCTCTTTATTATGCTAATTTTAGAGAAGAATTATTTTTTTTTATTTCTCATATTTTCATCTAATTATTCTTTTTTATTTATATTTTAAATCTATTAGAATAATTACTATTATATTTTATTTATTATTTTTATTTTTATTATAATTTATTTTTTTTATAATTTTTTTTTGACTTCTTTTAAATGATTCTTTTTCTATATATTTTTTTTATCTTTAATTCTATCTTTTTTACTTTAATATATGTTGATTCTTTTTTTTTTATCTTTTTTCTCTTTTTTTTTTCTCTTTTTCTTATTTTTTCTTTTTTTTTCTTTTTTTTTTTCTCCTCTTTTATTTTTTTCTTCTTTTGGTTTTTCTGCTTTTCTTCTTTTTTTTAAATAAACCTTATATATTATATTCTTTCTTTTCTTTTTCTCTCTCTCAATTTTTTTATTTTAATTACACCAATATAAAAATTCTTTTAATCTATTTTATTATCTTATTATTTCTTTTTATCTTATTTTCTATATAAATATATTTTTTTCTAAATTTTTTCTGTCTTCTTTTTCTCCTTTTATATATAAAATTGAAGAGACTATATACTCAAACTTATTATATTTTTTATTATTTTATAAGAAAGAACCTTTTTTTTCTTTATAAAAATCTCTTACATAATTAAAAAATTTTTTGAATCATTATTCACTATTTTCTCTATTTTTTTTTAGCTTTCTATTATTCTCTATTCTCTATCAATTGACATCTTTGCTCCTATTTATTATATTATTCTCTTTCTTTTAAATTTATCATTATATAACCCTCTATTTTTTAAAAATGCCTCATCTATTTATATCTAAAATTATACCTCCTCTATATCTTATAACATTCTTCTATTATAACCCATCTCTATAAAATCTTCTCATTTTTTCCATTCAAACTTTCATAAATTTTTCTCTTTTAATGACTTCTATGCCAACATCTTAATATATCTCTCTATTAAAATTTCTATTACTCTATCATTATAAACACTCTATCAACTTTTCATTATAAAATTCTACCTCCCTAACAATAAAAATCTTCTCTCTCTATCATTATATCCTATATATTTATCTATCTATATAACAATTCCTCTACAATATTACTTAAAAAATTAAACCCCTCAACCTATTCTATATATATTTCTTACTAATTTTATCTATTATACCTTTAAACGAAGGATCTTTCTTTATTATCTCTATCATTTGAGGGTAACGAAATCTGATCTTATTCTTAAGGCTATCATAAAAATTAAAACTATAAACTGAGGCGAGATTTACCCTGCTTATATTTTATTTTATTAAAATTATTTCTTTTTTCTAATGAATTCTATATCTTACTGATCTGCCCTCTTATTGCCTTTCTTTCTATTTTATCTATTATTTTAAATTCTCTTGAAACTTTCTCTTAATATTCCTCTTATTCTTTTAGACCCCCTTTCTATTTATATATTTAAACATTTTTTTCTCACCATTATTATATTGAGATCCTTTTTCTTTTTATTTTCTTCTCCTATCTTTTCTTCTTTATTTTCTATCTTCTTTACACCCTTATTTATTTATCCATTTCTCATTTCCATTTCACTATAATAATTTCTTTTTACTTTTCTTTCTTCTATTTACCTCATTGTTCTCCCTTCTTTTTTATTTCTATCTTTTCCGCTTCTCAACTTATTTTTCCATAAAAAATATCAATTTCTTTCTATCTGCTTTCTATCTCCTTCATAAAAAATTTACAGATACTTCTATTAACTCTCACATCTACTATAACTTCCCTTTAGCTTATAAGATTTTTATATGATTCAATTTTATTATATTCCAGATTTTCTATTTATATTTATATATTATATTTAAATAATAAAGCGTGCTCTTCTTTTTTATAACAGAAAGACTAAAGACTATGTATATATTATAAATTAATTTTTTATTTAATCTTTCTTCTTCTACTTTTACTTAAATTACAATTATATGAAAACTAACTAAACTATAATATTATACATTTATAGATATACACTCTACCTATTTAAACACATTATATTATTAAAAAATAATTAATTTTCTATCACTTTTTTATCTAATAACACATACTACTATAAAAATACTTACAAATCACAATACTCTTTTTATTAACACTTATCTTCTTCTCTTCTTCTCTTCTTCTTTTCTTTTCTTTACCCATATTGAAATAGTTCACTAGATCTTCTAGATATTCAAAATATTCTTCTCATCTGCACAGATAATTTCTCAATTAACAACTATCTATTCATTCTTCATTTGATAAACTTACTAATATCATTTATTAAAAACACATATAAAATCATGATATCTCTATAAATAATTCTAAATCATCTTTCATCTCTATATTCCTCTCATTCTCCTCCAACTTTGCTGTCCCTCCTTTTTTCATTTTCTTAAAATATTCTCTTCCTTTCATTCTATCCTTATATATATTTCCTAAGCCTCTGAAAGCAATCATTCAATCCACACTTTAGCATAAATATATCTATAATTAAATAAACTCAACGCAATCAACAATCCTTTCCCAAAAATACAAAAGACCTACATTACACACATAAAAAAAAATTAAAACAATAAAACTAATAACCAAACTTATTAATAATTAAAACACTCTTCTACCATATGATACAAAATGACAGCTTATAACAAACTACAAAAATTAAATATAACTAAAAGAAAAACATAAATAAATTATAAAATATATAATAATTAAAACAAATTTAAAAAAACTAATTCAAAAAACAATACAAAAAAATATAAACTTAATAAACTAATAAATACCTTTAAACGCTCCTAAAACCTCAATACATATAATAAATACAAAACAACATCCATATACAAATTCATTAAACTATAAACAAAACAAGCCTCTAACTCCCTATAACATCCATCATAATAAACTCCCAACAAATACAATTCTCCAACAATCAACCTCAAATATCAATACTCATTACATCAATCCACCCAAAAATAAACAACAAATAAATATCCCATCTAAAAACCATCTCTTTGAATATAGCCTGTGCAAAGCCCAGCTTCTGGAAGCTAATCCTTCCGATAGCTTCTGGCACGTAGGTGTGGATCCACGATTTTAAAATGGGTCGTCGCAAGGAATTGTAAAATGTGATCGGACGATTATTATAAGAAATTCGCACCTTCCATAAAAGTGGAATCGTCTCATGGCCTACAACAATAATCATCGGCGATGCTACCGCCGCCTCATTGTTAAAACTTAACGAAAGACCAGATTACTTCGTATAGCTGGCCAAATGAACTATGGAATTTCTTATGAATGGCTGTTTGTTTGACAACCCCAAAACGCGAGTTATTGTATAGTAGGCGGAAATTTATCTGCCTTGCGGAAGAAAACATGGGAAAAGCACCGTTTAGGCTCTCCTAGATGTTGTAGGCGACTGAGACATTACCTGTACATTCGATTATCAGCTAGAGACTCTGCCACCGCTATCGTAACGCCACCCCCAGTATTGGAATTTCGTATCGAATATGAGGCTTGGTGACTGAATTTCAGGAGGCCTACGCAATTCCAGAAAATAAGCCTCATATGCTAAGCAAAGTAAGAATATCATCCTTTCTTGGAATTACAGTCACTAACGCATGGGACTGTACAAAGAGCAAAGTAAATGAACACATGGGACTGTACAAAGAGCAAAGTAAATGAAAATTGGGAACAGTCATTAATGAGATTTCGCTGAAATTTAAGCGTTGGTTGGAAGATCAGTTACGAGAAAATACTAAATTTGTTCAATTGGATTAGAATTTTGGAACATGGACGCGCTGAGGGTGAATCGAAAGGGCCCGTTCACTACTACTTGAAGTAAAATTATATTTATTGGGATGTGGATTGTTTATGAATGTATCGTATTGATAAATGAATGTATTGTATTGGTATGAATATTTTGATATTGTGCTTTGATATTAGTGTACTTGTGTGAAAATCATAGTTAAAGGAATCGGGATACCCAAAATTTGGTGCAAGAATTCAGATTAGGAGGACGTAAGTATGACATAAAGTAAAATTTTGATAACTTTCAAGCTTGGAATAAAAGAGATTTTGAGTTTCGACATTAGATGTATTTACTTCTAGTTTCGATTGGACCCTTGAAAAGGTCCCTGACTCCCTAAACCCAGTGGAGCCCTCTCTTCCCAACCACTCTGAAATTACTTCTAGCAAATTTTCCCCCCAAAATTGTCTAGTTTTAGCTTTAATACTGCTTTGCAAGCACAGCTTTACACAAGTAAAAGCTCTTATAGTAACGTGTAAACTTAATAATTTGAGCTTTTACTACCTAAGAAATGTCCAAATGCTCATTTGCGGTGAGGTCGACACGCGGTGCGTCGTGAAAGAGAGACAGATTTAGTCAGTTGTTCTAACTTTTGCGGGGTTCCCTCAAGGAGCCCTGCTTCTTCCTCGAAAGACTGCACGAGAGTGTGCTGAGAAACGCAAAGGGAATCACAGAAAAGAGTCGCCCGAATGAGGAATTACCGTCCTCTCTAAAACCAAAACAATAACGTCTGCAGAATAACCCTATGACCACCTTAAATAAGAAACCTTCGTTCTGCTCCCGTAGCCCTTATTGTCCGGAAAAACAGGAAAACACCCTGAAAATATAGCAGTTTGTAAAACTGAGATTTTGATATTTTCCTTATGAATCTAAATATGTAGAGATATTGCTTATACAAGTGGTAAACTTGATAAGTTGAGTTTCAAACACCTTCGAAGGAAGTTAGAAAGTTCTGTGATACTTGTCATAATATTGGTGTTGTGATATGTATATATGTGGTAATGTAGTGACTTGTAATAGTAACAGAACCAAACAATAGATATCGAAATTTATGAAGGATCGAAGCAGGACGATCCTATTTAAAACACACGAAAAACGCCCCTAGAATAATGTTCCAACCCCAGTATTAGGTCAAATAATTTCCCTTAAAAATTAAGAGAAGGTCATAAAGACGTTCATGTTGTTGGAAATTTCATTGGAAACGAGGAACTTTCACACAATTAGGCAACTATACAAAGGAAATCTCAAAAGAAACCCTTATTATAAGTGGACAAAGAAACCAAAAGAAGGAACACCCGTAAATCTAATAATCGAACAATTTAAAATAGCAGGGTCAGGATGGATTTAACGCTGGTTGAAAACCTCAATATATGAACCCCCAAGAAACCTAATTCTCGATTGTACCATATATTTATTCTTTATTAGTATTTATTTATTAATAATTGTAAGATGTCATCTTTAGGAGTATGGAGGAACACATGAATGGAAATTCTGTAGGACTCATGACTCAGTGAGCCCGATCTTTATGAGAAAAGAAGGGGTAGCAACCTAGACCGATCAATTGGGGGTAAAGAAACACCCGTCGAAACAAGTAAAACAGCGTAGAAAAGTAACCGGAGAATACAAAGAGCTATCTAAAACACCCAAAAGAAGCTGAAATTCCCGATCAAACACCCTTAGAACTCGTATTATCTTCCCCCCATGTGAAAAGTCAAATAATTTCCCTTAAAAATTTAGAGATGTAAAGATCCATAGGATCGTTAGAGGTGGATAATCCTGACCAAGCCTAATGGAAACTTTTGGGAACCCATAATCTTGACCAAAGTAATGGTAACTTTTCAATAATCGAAACCCAATGGTAACATTTTTTGGAGCAATAATTCTGACCAAGTGCAATGGTAATGTATCAACCACCAATAATTAATAGAGCATTATTATACTGTAATATTGTTTATGAGTCATCTAGTAGTAAAGATGTCTGTCTACATGCTCCAAGTCTAACCCAAGGAAAATCAACTGTGGATCATGCGTAAAGAAATTCGGATTGGAAAACAAGACACGTGCGTTAAATGTGAGTATGTGATGAGCTGTTTCATGTTAAAATGTAATCATTAAATCCGCTGACGTCCCGAAGGAGGCTGCTGAAAGGGTATGCGATGGTTTTGTGTCTATTGTAAAAGGCTGCTAAAAGTTATATAAGGTCAGTTGATATTAGTCGTGAAATAGAAATTTAAAAATCGTGTTGCCTCAATTGAGGCAAAAATGCTGTTTTGGAAAACAGACAGGCCGATCTTGAGAGAAAAATTAAGGTCTCTTGGGGTTGACAAGCTAACGCATCCACGCTAGTCAAAGTCTGTCCGTGAGATTCAAAATATTGAAATGGTGTTGTAATTGGACTGTTTGGTGTTCCAGAAGCAATGAAAGGACAGCAGAATCATAATCGTAACAAGTTGAGTCAGCTCTGCGAGCTATTGATTGTTCAAGTAAAGCCCAAATCTGTCTTCCGTTTCGGCCGTAAGAAGACGAAGATGGCGTTGATAAGGTTAGGCCGTTAGTGTGATTTTCCAGTCGATTGATGAAAGGGACGAAGTACTCAAATCTGCGTTAAGCTTAATGAACTCCCAAGTAAAAAATCTGTACTCAAACAGATTTAAACCTATGAAGAGAGCAGCACGGACAAATTGTTACTAAGATGAAAGAATTAAGGGAACCGGTCGTAATGTTAAAATGAGGAGCAAGATTGTTGAGCGGATTAACGATAAATGGGTACGAGCAAATATATAGGGAATTCGGGCTTATACTTCAGAATCAGGGTATCATCGGGGATGACTGCCCCGTAATGCCAAAGTGAAACTCAAAGGGTGGCAATCAAATCATATACAAGTTGACAATAATAATGAAGTATTGACAATTTATAAAAAATTCAGGGTACTCCGAGGTAGTTGTCTGTGTCCCATGTTGTTTTTGGTCAATCTAGATCAGCTGCTTTTGGTTATATTAGTTGTTTATTGTTGAATGCTCGTTCCATTATAAATAAGCGTGATTTATTTCATTATTTGATCGGGGCGAGGCCATTTTCGGATCTGAAATAGGGTGACGGAAACATGGGTGACTTCATTCCGATGGTGAGCTCAACACTGGGGTATGTATTGTTTATGACAACGGTTAGTGGCCGAGTGGTGGTGTACTGCTGTTAATAAAAGAATGTCTAAAACCTTTGAAGTTCGAATTTAATACCCTTGGTTACTCTGAATTTGTCAAGCATATGTAAGTCCAAAAGAGGATCATATTTTTGCTGCTGCTATCGCTATCCTAAAATACCTCCCAACTAAACAGACACTTTATAGTCTTATCAGTAACCTGAGCGTTCTATATGAAAGCTGGTAGTATTAGTTGTAGATTTCACTTCAAAGAAATTGATTGGAAAAACTATGCATGGCCGACGGCATGCGAAATTTTGTTTTCAGCTTGCGCAGATGAGGTTTAAAAGACGTAAAACGCCTACTAGGTTAAATAATGTACTAGATCTGTTTTCATCAATCAGCCTAATGTTCTCGGCGACTTATTTATTTCGTCTGGGTTGGGGTAAGCGATCATATGAAGTAAATTTTTCTATCATCGGAAACCATCGTAGTCCCACGTAGCTCGTCTGATTTTAGAGAGTATGGTCTTGGTTGATTGTTGTTGGTCTCTAATTGGGAGGATCTGTGTCGGTAGAGTAGATCGGCTAGCGTACTGATGAATATTCTGTTGTATTTGTGGAGAGTTAGAATATGTTCTAAATAAACGAACAAAATTAAATGAAATAATTTTAGGAAGACGTAGTTATGAGTAAATTGAAACGATTAAAAAGTTTGCGAGGAATTGATATGCTCTCAATATATCTTATCGAGTGTGACGAAATTTGTTGTATTGTGTGATTGTTGGATTTATGGAATGGTTTGATGGAGTGGAAACTGCTATATTTTAAAAAGGGGATGTTTTCTCTTGTTGAAAATATGGGTTTGGACTTCTAAATATGGAGAAATATTGAGATGTTTCGCTTATGTATTTTTAAGAAAAGGTTTGGAGGTGCTGGGTTATGATATGGTGGGTATGGGAGGGGGGTGTTTTGAATTGATTGGGGATTGATGGGTGGAGTTATGGAGTGCAGAATAGGATTTTGGTGTTAGGTGGGGGTGATTGGGTAGGGGTGTGTGAGGGGGGATTGATTTTTTGATTGATATTTTGGCTGATTGGGATGGAGTGTTTCGGGGATTCACGCCCATCATTCACTGACTAATTTTGATATAGTAGATTTACAACGAGATATTGACTCTTTTCACGCATGGGCAACAACTTGGTGTATGACGTTTAGCGTCCACAAATCAGCCTGCATACACTTTGCTAGAAGTAATCCTTGTAATAAATACACACTGGGTAATATAGAAATCCCAAGCAAACGTTCCGAAAAAGATTTAGGCGTGATCGTCACAGCCGATCTAAAATTTTCTGAACACTGTGCGGACATTGTCAGAAGACGGAGTTCGTCTTGTGGTGTATACGTCGTTCGTTTAAATATATCAGCAAACCTGTGTTTTATGCTCTTCCGCTCACTCAGTCGGTCCAGGCGGGAATACGCCTGTAGCGCTTCGTGCCCACACTACAAAAAGATATCAATTAATCGAGCGAGTACAGCGCAGAGCACGAATTTGTCCCAGGCTAAGTGACCTTACGTACCAGGCCCGGTTGCGATACTTGGGCTTACAAACACTTGCAACACGTCGTTTCCGTGCGACCTAATTTTGCTCTTCAACGCCAGCCGCGGCACCGTAGATTTACCAATACACGACCGGTTCGAGTTTGTTACGGATAATAGACTCCGTGGTCACACGTACAAATCGCGACATCCACGCCTTGACTGCGCTCGTCATTCATTTGCATACCGAGTTGTCGAAAGCTGGAACAATCTACCAGCAGCGGTCGTGGAGCTCCAATGGTCGCGGTTTTCAAGTCGCGTCTCCATGCGTCGGGGTGCCTTCCCGAGCTGAGCCTGCGTCGCTTTGCTGCCCTGTTTCAGGGCCACAGCGATGACTACCGTTATTCTTTTGATTAGATTGTCGAAAAAACCGTGTTTCAATAACACGGCTTCCCGGGCGAAAGTCGCGGCGTCTCCCGATGTTGTCGAAGGTCGCCTGGTTCAAAGGTGAATAATTATGTCCACAGTATAATGGACAACATTTTCCGAACACCAAAAATCCCGCCACAGTGTAATGGACAACTCCGAACACCAAAAATCCCGTCCACAGTGTAATGGACAACATTTTTCCGAGTACCAAAACATCCTGTCCATAGCGTAATGGTCAATTTTAGTCGAGTTCCTCAATAATCATGACCACATGTATAGTGGCCAACATTTCCGAATTAGCCACCAGTGTTCCCCAACCTGGGACACCCTACGGGAATAGCCCAAAAGGGTGAGAAATCCACCGTCGCATTAAATACGTACATTTATGTAAGTAGAACCAATTAATCTCCTTTTGCGCAAGCAAATATATAAACCGAATTTCTCTATATATGCCCATCTACCATAAAGCCCTGTTGTCACCTCATATGTAGTCTGCCTAATGGCACAAACCATGAACTACCGTATATACCTAAACCATGAATTGAAACAACTCGCAAGATCAATACAGTTATGTAAGTATATAATTACAACAAATCAGGAATCATCGGGTACATATGTAGATAATCGAAGTAGAGCTGAAGTCAAAGTAAATATGTACGTAATCGGAACAGATTCAATAGCACCATATATCTATATAAAGGTAAACGACACGAGTCCGGAGTAAATGGGTTTACGAGTCCCGCTATGTAATCGACTTGTGTTTTCAGTATTTCGGCCTGCACCGCCGACATTGATTTGATCAAGATGGGTATCTTTAATGCTATTTTAGGGATGGATAATCGTCAGGGAATTGTTGCCGTATATACCAATACCTATATCTATCTGTATACATATTGATCGTAGTGCCCTGAAGGCACGCCTTGATACACATATATTGGTATTGTCATGATTTTTTTCATATTATTGTAGGCCATAAAGGCATCATTGGCATATGTATTTGAGTACTTGTCATTATTATCGCTCTTGTAATACTTTTGATGGCCATAAAGGCACGCGTTTGATATATATTATCTTTACCGTATCGTATGCTTATGTACCGTTGTAATCGATGTTGTTGCTCATAGGTGTTTTCAGGTACATGATCTAGCAAACTGATGGGGATATGAATTGTTAACCAGTTATATATCTATCTATGTATATCTATCGTACTATATTCATACCGTTCTTTGTTATTATAAGAGGCCATAAAAGCGCCGCCCTATTGCTGTCATTGTATACCGTTTCATGATAATGTTGTGCTATAATTGTACTATTTTATCGGATTGATCAGGCCATAAGAGCGCCTGCGTTTTATCATGATTTTATGTACTCTGTTTGTCATATTTTGTTGTATTCTTGTGACCTTTAGGCTGGAAGTACGAGTGATGGAATGTAGCCTATTTGGGATGATTTTAGAAGGCATTTTAGGGATTTTCACGGTTGCAAACTGATCTTTTATAGGAGCAGAAAGTGAGTATGGCGAGCTCTTGCCATACTCGATTTGTAGAGAATTTTAGGACGGTACGACTCCCCCCGCTTAACCCAGTATAAATCTATATGTAGGAATTGTCCTACCCAAATGGTAGCGCTACGAAATTTGTTACGAAATTTTGTTGGAATAACTGGCCATGACGGATACCCGTCACGACCGTCTTCACGAATGAGGACCACAAAGTGTGGCTGTTTGCCCGAAAGCGAACAGCAATTGAGAAAATTATCTGAAAATTATAAGAGCAAACGGAAAATATAGAATTTACCAGTGCTCGCTAGTTATTGCCACACTGGGAATTTGCAAGACCTTACGAAATATTATCTACCAGCGTTCAATCTCGCTGGTTGAGATAAGAAACGAAAATGAACATTTATGAAATTTAGAAACCAAAAGTATCGGCTCCGGTCCATAACTCCGGAACCGTTGGGAATTTCAAAATTAAGTACTTAACATTTATCATAGAAAATTTGACGGTCTTTCAATGAACCGGGTTCGTGGAAATGCGGGACCCGGATCCACGGACTTATGAGTGAATATGTAGGTACGCAAATTGATAAAATACAATTAATTCAATAACTTAACGGATGTTCAGTCCTAAAACTATATACGTGGCATCGTTGCAATCCCCAGACCCGAGGCTTTAATTTAAGCCCGGACCGGTCCCGGCTGCGCCCACTTTTAGATACCCCATATGAAGATTCTAGAAATAACGCCCCCACAGGCGTGTCACCCCTCAATAGATTCCCCTCGTCGAGAACTAACCCAAATATATATAAAACACCCCAGAAAAGTGCACCCCCAACCCAGGGGAGCCGTTTAAAACACCCTACCCGGAGAAAATTTGGCACGGACCCTCCCCCGAGAATCTATTTTCCCCCTGTAGACCGAATACGGTCCTGTTACATATTAAAATAACCGGACGGACGTACCGAGTCCGATTCCCGGGTCGACTTTGGCACTCCGGCCATCACCGATGGAATGGCACCCTGTTTTGCGATCCCTACCCCGTCTTTGTTTACATAAGCCGCGTCTCTCTCTTTTACTGAAAACGTGTTCCAAAGCAGCTACTAATATTAAGGCGATATAAAACCGATATTAATTTATATATGTGTATATATGTATGTATATATATATCAGGGAATAACCGGAATCGAAATTTACAGGGACCGGGAACCAGTAACCGGAACCGTCCATTTAAACCGGATCCGGAACCGAACCTTCTTCGAAATTTATATATAGTAAAACAGATGATGGAAGAAATGAAGGTATAGTGGATTTCAAATGCATTAAAAATAACTTTTACATTAAACTTAATGTATTGCGATGGTATTATCGCCTTTCTGAAAGTTTAAAAGACTGAGGAAGCTA